>VWYI01041752.1:85701-100134 GCA_013399455.1 Anthoscopus minutus
AAAAAAAAAAAAAAAGTGGGGGGGAAACTATTTAATCAGAGGCAAAAAAGCAAGTTATAGCTGCTCTTGCCAGCAGGGAGCAGCGCCAGCAAAGCATTATCCCGGTTTCCCAGCAGGATGAGGCTGCTGCAGCTGCATTTTGTGTGTGCACATCTGCTGGCACACCAAGAGTTCTCTCTCCGTGGTATGGATTATTACATGTTGCACTACACAAAATACAAGCAGCTGAGCCCAGAGCTTGGCAGGGGAGTAGGAGAAGTGTGAGCCCAGCCCATCAGAGCCAGCAGCTCACAAGGATTTACAAGAATTGATTTGTTCAAATAAATGAACCATCCAACAACAAGCAGAAACAAACAAACAACTAACTGAAAACCATCTTATAATAAAAAAAACCCAAAACAACACAAAAACCAAAACAAAAAAAAACCCCAAACAAACAAACAAACCAGATTATAAGAAAGACACAAAGCCAGAGGAGCAGAGCTTGGTTTCAGTCCTCTGGCTACCTCAGGGTGGAGGAAAGTACAAAAAAACCAGCCTAGTTGTTAAGAATAGGGGGTAGGGAGAACCAAACCAACTTTTGGCCAAAGTGGGATTAATTTTCTATTTATTTCCAAGGCTGATTTATTTCACTTCAGAGATCTACAGTGAAGATGCCAGCAGCTGGGCCTGCTGCCTCAGACTCTTTATAATCAATAGCGAGAAATAAGTACTTGAGGGCTCAATTGTCTGATCCATTTTTAGACTACATTCTTTTTCCCCCCAGATGAGTTGAATTGGAACAAAAAGTGCCTATTTTCTCTATTGACTACAAAGCAAATCCAGAACAACCAGGTCAGAGATAACAGGCCCATAGACCCATTTTCTCACTGAAAGTTCCCTCCCCAGAGCTCTAAAAAGCCATTAACATTTCTTTGAACAATTAACATCACCAGTTCAGAAGCAACCCAGCCTCATGCTTATCAAATGTCCCTCAATCTCACTAGAAAAAGAAAAAGCATCTTCAGGAAAGTGCTCCAAAGAATAAAATTGTTCTCCAACACCCTCAAGACATTTTCATCGACACCCACCCCCAATATTTTTAGTCCTTTCATACACTGGTTTAAAATATGAATAATTCCTAGCAAACAGAAAAAGCTTCATGTTTTAATTGTGATAAAAATCCATTTTAATTATGCGACCACCTGTTGAGAGAATATGTTAACTGATGAGAACTGTATAAGCCAAGAACAATAAATCAAGCTGACTGATTGCATAAAGCTGAGAGAATTAGCCTCTAAGTATTTGATTTAATCCTTTGACAGAAGCATCCCATGTACATATAAATAGTAAAAATTGTGAGAGAACAACAGGAAAAACTTAATTTTCTCATGGTTTAAGCTCTCAGGCTTAGATTATGTGCTGAATATAAAGGGTTCAATACTCCAAAATCTTAAAAATCTCTGGTCTGAAAGCTATATTTATTTGGTGTCTTGCAGAATTAAGTCATAATTGCTCTTAGATGAGCATATTGCTCACTGAGAAGAAAAGTTTCTTTATCCATGATGTTTTAGCTTAATATATTCTATCTCAGCATAAACCTGTGGGAATAGTTGAATCCACCTCAATCACACCAAAATGACAACTCTTTGTCCATTCAGATTTAAATACAGTATTTATTTTAATCACAGTAGCACCTAGCACACAGTCATCTCATCTGCTGACATTGTGAACACTCATATTTTGAAGAGAGTGCTTAAAGCTGAAATGCTTTAGAAGCAGCCAAGTCATGGAAATGTCAGTGAACCATTCAAAAGGTTTCTCATATTGAAAAGTCACAGGCAAGGAGACAGTGCTGCTCTATGTGGTGTACAGTTTTCACTTTCTAAAAGAAGGGGACATCTGTTACAAACATGAACACTGCTCAGTGCAGGTTTATTGTGCTGTAGACAAACAGGAAAAGTATTTTAAACACTGACTAAATCTTAACAATGCCTGAAAAGAATGCATTATATTACTACAGCAATCACTGTCACAGAATCCTAGAATCAATAAGGTTTTCTGAAAAGGCCTCTGAGGTCATCAAGTTCATCCTTGGGCAGTCACCACACCTTGTCAACTAGCCCAGAGCACCAGGTGAGATTTCCTGTTCTTTCTTGAGCCCTTCTAGGGATGGTCACCTCCCTGGGCCATTCATCCCAATATTTAACAATGCTTTCAACTGAGATATTCATCCTGCTCTCCAGCCTGAGCTTCCCCTGGCACAGCTTCAGGCTATGTACCCTAGCCTGTCTGTCCTATGCCACTACAGCATTGATTCCAAACTTACAGATTGTGCAAGGAACTTGCAGGAAAAACCATTCCAACCCAGGGCTTGTGTGTTTTGAACTCCAGCTCCAGCAGTTGCAGTGCCATGCTGCTAAGTTCGTGTGCTGAATCAATACCTTAACTTAAGGGTCAGTACTAATATTCAGGACAGCTAGACACTGCTTTTGATTCTGTAACCATGCTAAGCTCTTCACATCTCCATCTTCTTTGGTATCTTACCAGGCAGGACTGAAAACAGAGTTTATGTGCAGTAAAAAACACATAAGAGACAAAAAGTCTGTGACCACTTCACTTCTTTTTGTATTTACCTTCATTATTCTGTAATATTTTTCTCATGCATGGCATCCATATTACCACAATCTGTCTTCCCTCTACTGATGCTTCATCTGATATTCAGTCACTGATTTCAATATTTGTCCACCTGGAAAGGCATCAAAAAAGAGAAACCACTGTACTTCAAGCAGTTGTTTAGTGGCCTCATCGCTTCAAGGTTAAGTAAGCCAGGATGGAGTCTAAATATATCTCAGGTGATTCCATCTTGGCTAGAAAATGCTATTTCCCAGTTCTCTTCCAGAATATGAAACATGGGAACAGCAAGGATTGACTCTAATTTATGACAACTTCCTAAGCTTCTGCTCCTTGGACTGTTCCTGCGGATGGATCTTTATGATTTCAAAAGGCATGACTGGCTGAATGAGCTGGGTTTTTTCCAAGGAAATCCAGTCAATTTTCTTGCTACTGAAGGGCTACTAGCTCTCAGATGGATAGTGATTTCTAGTTATGGATCAGGAAAGCATGGCATGCTGCTAGGCACAGAGGAGAATAATAACTAGAGCTCAGATACTTAGGAAATCCACAGCTTTCCAGGGCTTTAACAAGGAGCACCATCTGTCCTATTTTTACCATTCAGATCGTCAGGTTTTCCCTGCTGAGGATTTCCTTAGATTTGAAAGCTCCTGAACCTTGGCTAATTTCTCCAACCCTTTCCCTAAGGGAGATCTCTTTTGCTTTTGATTTCATTTCCACTGTGATGTCCTCCCAACTAAAGAGTTAGAAACCATCATCCTTTCTGAGCATTGAAAATAGATCTTTGACAGAAATTACTCTCCTGGAAATTCAGTAATATAATTTGATAAACAGTACCAGAAAATATTGTATTGCATATTGTAGTAACAACAACTGATTATTGCAAACCCTGAGAACATTTTCTGAATATCAGTGATTTGGGAAAGTAACCAGCTCACGGTGAAAAGAATTAAAATTCCAGAGAGTTGCACCTGCACCCAGAATGCATTAAAGAAAGAGAATCAGAAAATGGATACTCCTAACAAATAACCAGGTCTGGGAATCAGGAATTTAGATATAAAACAATGCTCACTACTTATGGGTCAAAAGCTGGATAATAAACAGGGAAAAGGCCACAAGGACACACAGAGTAGTGTGTGTACCTTCCAATAAGCACTTCAGTTCTAGCTGTGCAGGGAATGAGCTGGCTATTCCCCACTAGCCAAGAAATTAGGACTCATGACACACCAGCAGATATATTCAGTCAAATCTCTCCCCCTATTTCTCTCCAGTTTCAGACATCAGGCTTTTATCCTGCTGCTCTGCATGGTTAAACAGAGAGAGGGCTCCAACCCAGTGCACTAAAATGGTTTTGAGCCTGTAGTTCATGGACGGCTGGTGGTTCATAAAACAACAGAAGGTGGGACTGTGAAGTGCTTGCTACATCAGCTCCTGCTCCAAATGCACATTCTCATACACAGAAACAAAGAAAAAACAAAACCAGGAATAAGTAAAGATAAGAGGAGATTCCAACTTCTGTTTAATATTTTCTCAGTTAAAAGTAAATTCTATGGCAAAGCTGCAAATACAGATGTTTTCCAGAAGATAGGCTAGTCCATAGATTAAAGAAAGCAATTACAAAAACCAAGAAAAAGTACAAGACACTGTTTCCCTTAAAGGATGCCTTATAGGCCCCTGGGCTTCAGGGCTGTCAAGTCTCTAAAAACTGTTTTCTCTTCAGGAAAACAGTAAAGGAAAAATTGTAGAAGTAACCTTCTCTTGAATTCTGTGTTAGCCTGCACTCACACATCCATTTTTGTGATGTGCAGAAGCAGAGCCTGTTCTGTTGCTACTGAAACCCATAAACATTTTTCCCAATGAATTCAAAATCTGAACTTTATAAAATTAATTCTTGCACAAATCAAAAAATATGACTTACGCACTGATTGAAGTCGACAGTTCATTCTTCTCCCTCAGCTCAATCCCTATAAGAACATGTTGTTCCAACTAATTTCCTGACAGGCAGGTATCCAGATCACAAACAAAACTCAAAATTAACACTGACATTCCTACCAAAAATCTCAGTAGAGATCCAAGGAGCAAAGAAAGTCTGCAGACCATCCCAAATACAGTCCAATAGCAATACAGTTTCAAAATATGAAAAGAGGATATTCAAGGGAAAAACCAAAATATTTACTATCTCTGCCTCTGTGTTCCATACTCCTCTAAAAGCTTCTGGTTCCAAAGCACCACTCACTGCCTTTAGTGGAAGCAGGTGGAGGGGGGAATGGTGGTTTTTAGGACTTTTCTTGTACTCTCTGGACGGGATTTTAACCGTGTGTGTCTAGTTTTCATTTGCTCAGTTTCAGATCAGAAATCTTGATTTCTGACAAGCTCTAAGATCCCTGGATGAAGAGCCCTTCTTATTTTTTTCAGGGAAAATAAAAAAGAAACAAACTTTAATTTCTACAATAATTTCACTTACCTATTTCTATCTTATTTCCATCATTCATATTTAGTTACAGTTAATAAGCAAACAACGAAAGGTAAACATGGGGGAAAACACCTGAGGTAACCCATAGATGGGACCCCTCCATGCTACTGGAATTTGCAGGAGAAGGAAAACAGGTGTGGGATAAACTCTTGAAGTGTTTTTATGAAAAGGTTGAAGCCTTTTCCTCCTCTCCCCAACACACAGAACCCAAACCACAAGTCAACAGGAGCATCTGCTCTTTATACTCCACAAAGCTGAAATCTGTCACAGGAAGAGCCCACGGTAATTTAACTGTCAAAATGGCTCTTTCCTGTTACTTATAAAGCAGTAGAAGCGAGGATTTTGAAAATAATGGGTGAGCTATATCCCAAACTCTATATTTAGATCATATAAGACATAAATTCCAGGTTATAGATTCAAAAACATCAGAAAGGTTGAATTGGAAGTTTCCAAAGATGTTGTGCAGGAAGTATTTTCGTGCAGAACAGCAGAAGCCTAGACTTGGAAAAGTTGCAAATCCTCTTGGTGTCCAGGAAGGAGATGAACATACAAGCCCAGCAGGCTTATATCTCCTTCCTCAGCTCCAGCCCTTCCCCTTTCCTGGGACTCTGCTCCTTGCCACAATGAGAAGGCAGCGCCCAGAGGAGGCGAATCCAGCCCAGACTCAGCACTGTGTTTCTGAGTTGCTACAGCTTCACACCACTGGAATTTAAGAGAAATGGGGTTTTACAATGCCTACCCCATGGCAGCTGCACAGAAACAGCAGGCTGGCTCTGAGAAGTCCATCAGTGATACTCCCATACTGTTTGCCTTGACTTCTTTGTTCATTATTTTCATTAAAGCACTGCTCCAGCACTTCACATCATTTCAAGGGAGCTGTTAACTTCAGCAGAGAAAACTTCCTGCTCTACAAGACTACAGGTCCACAAATCTGTCTACATTTTCTGTTTGCTACAGATGAAATGCTCTTTGCTGTGCCTCAGAACATGGGCAGTGATGGGGAAACAAAGCAAAGCAGTAAACACATTTACTACCTTCACTGTTATACAAGGTAATGCTCTGAAATATTCAAGTTCAATACTGAAATGATTTACTTTTGAATAAAAGTCACTCGAATATATACATATATAAAAATATATGTATAAAGACACACACACATATATAGACATATCAAGGAAGTTGAATAGAAAATGTTAGGGGAATAATTTCTTTAGCTTGGTTTGTTGTTTTTTTTTCCCAGTGGTCACTGATATCTGACGTATTTTCTTTAATTTCCAAATTTTATCAATTAAAAAGAACAAAGCCACATTTTTAAGCAGTAGCTGGTCTGTTTTTTCCCTTTCTCTTGGGTTATATCAAAATAGAAGCCATTGTAATATTGAAAATGTGTGCAGGCTTCAAAGTGCTATGCTCTGATATGCTGACTGCTAAGTTTGTTTAGCACTACATTAGCCGCTTTTTTTTGCCTGTCGTGTCCTACCAGGAAATTATTGACAAACAGAAATAATCCTGCAGAGATGTTTGTAACAGCTGATGCCAAAAAAAATTAGCCTGAAAAATCACTTGCCATTCTCTTTAAGTAAAGTAAAATATACTATACAGCCTTAGAATAAACCCTAATTTAATACCAGCAACTGAAATTATGACCAGCTTCAGCATCTGCCTGCAGTCATCTTCTGTGTAGGATGCAATAAAAAAAGAAATAAATAAAATTACCTTCTCCATTTAGAGGAGTCTTAGATCTCCAGATTTTGAAAATGTACTTCGCTACTCTCTGAGAGAAAGAATACAAGGCACTGTATTCCACTGCCCTCTTGGTGAGCAGATTACCCTGGCTGCCTTCCCTCTCCCTTGGAGGCATCCTGGCCAACAAGGTTGCTAAACCCCCTGAGGCAGGGCAGTCCCAAGCTCTTGGCTCTGCCCTCACTCCCTCAACGGGTGCAAAAAAGAGACAGGAGGGCAGCCCAGGGCAGCTATTCAACTGGTTTAAATTAACCCTTCAGGAAGGGAGCACACATCAAGCCAGGCTGGATGGGGCTCTGAGCAACCTGCTCTAGAGAAAGATGCCCTTGAACACAGCAGATGGACTGAAACCAGATGATCTTTAATGTCCCTTCTAAGCCAAACCACTCTGTGGTTCTGTGATCTGCACCACTTTGGTCATGTTGGGGTGATGGAGGAGTGGTGGAGGCAGTTTTAAGGATGGGATTTTAATTTAATTCTCTGGTTAAGCCATTCTCATCGAATTTCTGGGCACTCCAGGTGAGTAAATAGGAATCATTTCTGTGTTATAGTTTGCTTCTACAATTTTGGCTTGTGGTGGACACATCTTTGAATTTGGAGCATTTTTTTTTCTAGAAATGTCCAGGCTTGAGCAGGACTGCCACACTTCAAGTACAGCTGCAAGTTGAAAATGATGTTTCCCTAAGTGCGCCTGCCACTCAAGAGGAAAAATACCCACTGTTCATCATATTCTTTGATTTACAAACTCAGGCTCCTTCTCTTTAATGGGTCTAAATTAACACATTAGCACTCTCCCCCCACTAAAATAAAAGCAACTCAAAATTTCAAACGAAAGAAAACATAACAGAACAGTATTCTACTTGTATTTTATAACAATAGCATACTTTGTGTTGAAGTCAACTCTACCAAATCACATACACAAGGAACTTAGTTCCAGGTATAAATAGCATGGGCAATGAAAAAACTAATATATATTTAGCAAGGAACAATCTCTGTATTGCTGATGCACCCTGTCTTGTGATGGCACCTTTCTGCCAGCAAGGAAAAATGTGTAGGTGTTCCCCTGACAAAAACCCAACCACAAACCCAAACACAACACCCACACCAAAATCATATCTGTTTCTCCTGTAGCACTGGATTGTATGAGATGACTCCATGCTTTGTCAAAGAGTATTTATTCCCTTGTACTGCCTTTCAAAAAATTAACTGAATAACCCTCTTCAAGTGCTTCAGTCAAGGTATACTTAACCATTTTCCTTTCTAGTCCAAATCCCCTCTTTTGCAAACGCCGCTGTCAAAGCCTATGCCTCTCATTTTTGTGCAATAGACAATACATCCAAAATGTGACATCACACCCTACTGCAACCTGGAATCCAAACCAAATCAAATTTAGTGAACCGACTGCATTAATCAGTATATGATGTCCAGTACCTGCTTCCCAGGCTGTTAATGTTCATGCGCTTGGACAGAAGCAGCTTTGTCCAGATTGTGAGCATTTCTTTCTGCAGAATCTCCTACATTATTTTACTCACCTCCCAGAAGCCAAACACATGGTGGTTTTCTATTTCCAACGAGCTCTTTATGCCTAGATAAGCTGTGGCCATCTCCTGCTCATCACAGAGCACACAGGAAAGTTGCAAATGCTCAGGATGGAGGCATGACAAAACAGAATATTTTCCTTTACCTTCCTAAACTTGGATGTGGTCTCAGAGCCTGCACTGAACCAGGTTCACTGTCTACCTTGAAGCGACAGCAAATGTCCTCCATAAGCCACACACCACTTCCTAACTGTCTCCAGACCTTCCTAGGAGCTAGCAAAAACATTTCACTTGAGAGCTGTTGTGGACTTTGATATGTCACAGTTCTCAAGACAGCCAGCTTCTAATCACTGCATTTTGGGTTACACCGGAAACAGTCAGCGAACACTGCTAGAAAGTGTTATTTTAAACTCCTGACAGGACAAAGAGATGCAAAAAAGAAAAAGGTGATAGGTCTAGTGGCATTGATACTTTTATCTCAACTCTTTCCACGGTTATTAGGACACCTACGAACTCTATAGACAAAATGGAGACTGTCAGAAGCTAAGAATAGAAGTTAATTCCTGTAAGAAACAGGAGACCATAAGATTCATTAGGTCACTAATATTTGACCAAATAAAGGTCAGGTGTCGCAGCCAAGGTCAGAGTGGCAAGTCATCAACACATTCCCATTTGTGAGAAGGATAACCTTGTCCTTAAATAAACAAGTTATTTCTTTAGAGGACACAACAGAAACTAAATGAACTCTTGTCGTGGAAATGAGAATTGAAGGCATCAAAGTCAGTTATACTTAGATAGCAGTGGTTTTAGAGAAATAACAAAAAGAACATCCTGCTTGTACATTTGTGAGCACTTCCCTAAACTGCAAACCTGATTGTTGGTCTGTAAAATAAGGCACAAATAACAGCTTCTGTCTCTCTGGACATTGCTGTAAATAGCAGCAGCAGCAGGCTGGAATCAGCTCATAACCATTCTGATCCTTGCATGTTATTGCTTCCTACCCTGCTTCTCTGGTGCAAATCTACTCAGCTATTCCCTATTTAGTTAACTCCAAGGTGGGGATATTAAATGTAATCCTAAAGAAAGATGCTAATATAATATTATTAAGCTATACTATATATTAAAATATACTATATTAGGATTATACATTACATGTAATAATCCTAGTATAATCCTCCACACTGCTTTAAACTACTCAAATTCATAGCAATTCTTAGCCAGTTAATCCACACTTTGCTGGGTACATAAATGGTGGGCAATGTACATCTCTTAGGTGGGTCCTCTTCCCATACTTCTTGAAACCATTACTAGAAACATATTGATTTTGAAATGCGAGAATTTTCTTTTACATCTGCAAATTTAAATGAAACACAACTTAATTATCTGTTCTGTGGGAAACCCAAATGAACATTGAGAAATACATTTTTAATTGTATTTTTTCAGTTTTTTGGTAGAGCTAAGAGTCAGAATTTTATCCCATTGGGAAAGGAAGTTTGAATAGTGTGATCCTGTTGGATCTTCATGTCCATACTATGGTTCCCACGCAGAATAAGAAAATATGATCAGATCTATCCATCCAGCATTAAACTGATACTTTTTAAAGCCAAACTGTCCCTCTTGGAATGAAGGCTCAGATTCTTTATAAAAATCTGCATTTGATAAGTAGTTGATTGGTGTGGGTCACTTCACAGCATGAAAAGTCAAAGCTTTTACAAAATTTCTGCTTAAAATTGTGAGTAAAATCTTCCTCTTCTCATAATATACATTGATCTACAAAATTACAGCATGCCTAAAACATCTATGCATAATCAAAAGAATGTAGCTAGTTTCTTAGAATAGTTCTTAATTTTCTCCTATTCATTTACTAGAGGAACATAAAACTTTCAAAATACTTGCTTCTGCAACCATTTCAACACCCTATTTGTAGGGTGAAACAGAAAAATAAACGTGATATTTGGACTCCTTCATGAGCTATACAACATGCTGGTTACTGCTATTTTGATTTAATTACTCGTATTTATGATGCAAACCACCAACAGTGAAAATTATGAATCACATAATTGATTATAAAATTCACAATTGGCTCAAATTCAGGTCTACAATCTAACCATTTATTTGTGTATTCAGATTAGTAAAAAAAACCCCAAGGAAACCAAAACCAGAAAAGCTCAAACCAAACCTCTTTTCTCTTGAACTTTGAAGTGATTGCAAATCAACCCAGATTCCAGCAGTAAATCATTTCTGTGTACCATATTCCTGTCAACGTACAGACAATAGCTGAAAGAGGCACCATGCAAAGAATTTTCACAGATTGACAGCAATTTTTTAAGCTTGGGTTTTCTCAAGAAAAAAAGGCAGTATTAAACTGAAAGTTTCTATTGTAATATCATACGCAGTCCTGCGCATTAAAATTGGAGCTCTGAATTTCACTTGAGATACACATCATGGTAGACACTACTCATACTGCTGGGGAAAAAAAATCCAAACGTCCGTGTTTCCAGGACAGCTCAAATTCCTGAAATTCTTGTCTTGCTAGCACTTGTCCTTGCTAACTATTTCTGCTAAATTAATTACTATGCAGGCAGCCAATTTTTTTCACCTTCACTAATGCATATTTTTCCTTTAATGTGTGGCTATTGTGAGTAGATATCACTGTTCTCTTGCATTAGGGCTCCTGTCTCAGTCCAGTCATGAGGATACTGGGCTCTTTATACACAGATTTTGAAAATATTATATAATTCTTTTTCCAGGAATGTTTTTGGGCTTCAAATACCATGTCAAACATCTTAAGTAAGCTGAATGACACCTAAACATCATTCTGTCATGCACATGCAATAAGAATTATTCTTACTGACTTACACTGTAGATGATAAGAGCTCTGTCACCTCAACTTCACTTCTTTTTGCTACACAGAGGCTTTAAAACATACAGAGTAAGATGCTAAATTGGCTTTATGCTACATGCTTCTCTGCACTTAAAAATACTATTCTATCTTTGACAAGAATATTCTAAAGACCTTTGCTCAAGACTTAAATACTCTAAACAGCAAAAATGTGAGATTTTTGCTGAGTATCTTCTCCCTCCTAAGTGTCAACATATCATGTGCTGGGAAGACTGAAAAGGAAGAAAATAATTATGCTGTGCAGCTTGGAAGGCTGCTACGTGTCACAGCTAAGGAATTTTTAGACTCATAAGAAAAGTTGCTGAGCCCTGTACTCTCAGGTAATTTTGTGAAATATGTATTCCTGTCTCTTGTACTGCTGCATTGTCTTCTGCTATCTGTAGAGTTGAGACACTGCCTTTCTACCTCCTTGTGAAATATTCTCATGAGCAAGGGCAGAGTTGCCTGCACTGAAAAGCCAATTTCCTCACTAATTCACTTCCAGAAAGCCAGAAAAAAGAAATACTGCAGACATGCAACAGGTCTGGGGCACCATTAGAGAAAACAAGGGACAGACAGCAGAAGAAAGAAAGATGGAATGGCCAATACTGTGTTGCACCCCTAAAAAAATTAAAAGAATGAAGCTTATTTCATTGACTCTCAGAGGAGAAGCTCCATTCACTCCCACACATACACAGTGGACTCTGCATTTCAAGCTCCAGTTTTTGCTAGGGTAGAAACCCCAAAGAAAAGGCTGCCTCCTGCCTGCTCCTATCAACATTTTAAATCACAAATCACTGAGTTCAGTAGCTTTTTTTTGTGTGCTAGAAATGTGGCCATGTCAATCTGCCCAGCCTGCATGCAGTGCACATCTATGCCGTCCTGACAAGTTCCCTCTCTTCATCAAATGTAAGGAATACAATTTAAACCTGTGGCAAGAGATACAGGAAAGCCCCTAAGGCTGGAAATGGGTAAACTGAACTGTATCAAAAGGCTTACAACCCAATTTCCAAAAGATTTCTAAAGGCCAAAAGTTAGCATAAGGAGCCATCACCTGTTTTTAAGTGATGATTGGAACAAGAGGCAGCTTCTCCCACTGATGTCAATTCACAGAAAGTGATGCAGTCACGTGCAAAGAAATCTTATCATTCAAAGGCTTTGTAGAGCAGCAAGGTAGCAAAAGTCTGCGGTTCTTCTGCATAGAATCAACAGCATTGTGCTAATTATTTCTTTTGAAGAGAAATAGATAAAACCTGCAACCTTTAAACACATAGATCCTACTTTGACATTTCTAACATCCCGAGCGACAAAAAAATTTAGGATCCCCAAAAGACCGTGAGTTTAAAAACAGTAAGAGTTGTATTTTGTCCCAGATTAAGAGATTGGAGATTACAGGAGGACAAGAGCAGAGTGTCATTATCATGGAATTTTGATCATGAAAATAAACATTGGCACAGTCCTGATGTTTTTGCATGGTCTAAATTCTGATCATCTCCATTCACACCCGAAGTCTCAATAAATTAGACTCCTTACAAATCTTAGTAAGAATGAATCTTTTCAGAAAAAAACATATTAAAAAGACCAGTAGTTCTTATGAGGGCTGGTCTTCAAATGGCAAAATAAATGCCTTTATAAGTTGAAAGACAAACAGGACAACATCACTGAGTGCCCAGACTCATATACTTCCATGAAACGCAAACCTTCTCCATGGAGCTTCGTCTCCAAATATCTAAGGACCAGACATGAAAGAGAAGATGGTTTTGTAAAAGACAGGAAGGTAGCAGATAACTATGCCAGAGTAGGAAGACAGACTCATTCTCCTCATTCTGAGAAGGGGCTGTGATGACTTTGCAATCCATCCTGAAGATTTCCTCTCACTCCCACCCTGAAGTGCAGTACTGCAGTCCCAGATCAGCTGCAACCACTGTGCTAGCACAGAATAAGGGTAGAAATACTTGAGAAAAGCTCCTTGAGAGTTCAAGAATCTGTGTGCATGAATTCTTCACACTCGAGGAGCTGCTGCCTCCTGAGGGAAGGCAATTACACACTTTTTCACCTGGCTGTCTTCAAAATGAGCTGGGACTTAGGCAAGCAGCACCAGCATGCACTGGGCAGAGCTAATTAGAGTCAGCTCCCACATAGGGAAGGCTGCAGACAAGAAAGTTCCAATGTGGAGCATCGTCAGGGCAGTCATCTCAGACACTCTTTAACGCTGACCCTCTCCAGCAAATCACTTCTAGTGCCCTTGTGTGCTGCTGCCTTGAGCTGTGCCTGTGATTTTCTGTCCTGGGCAGCCAGTTTGGGTTTTTTTTCAGAGCTGGCATTTTACCAAATTTCTCTGTATTTACCGCAGGCTGCCATTCCATGGTTCGCTGACAGAATCACCCGCAGGTGATATCTTTGTGTTGCATTCTTATGCCAAATTCTGTTCCTGTTATGATATTGTGCCAGTTATTTATGCCTAATGCACAGGTTTAAGTTGTATCTTTTATCCACAAATCCAGGCCCACATGCAGCCGTGAAATTATCAGGATATTTCCCTTGCAAAGAACCTTGAGCTCAATTAAGATCGTTGGTAAGAAAAATTGCGAAAATAACCGTTGATTGAAAACCTGCACCAAACAATGCCACATAAAGAGCAAACAGACAAGAGAGTTTCCCCCTCCAAAATAGAAAAAAGATATTAAAGACAAACCTAGGTAACTTAATAATATAATTAGCCTTAAATGGGCTCCATAAATAAAAGTAGCTCTTCACACAAATCCATACAACTCAGCCTGCCATTCCCAACCCTCTTGACTCCTCCTGTGATTCTGCTTCCCATTTTCTTACTGATAGATGCTCCAACAAAAATTATTCATCACCAAAAGTAAGTCTCACTTAGCAACAGTTTCCAGGTGAGATCTGCCATCCAAACCAGCTGCAGAGGACTTTCTTTGAAACAAAGGAACATCAAACCTATTAAAACACTTAATACAAAATCTATTCAAAATAGAGCAATCTTGCTCTATCCTAGCAACTGCCACTGTCTTAGAAAAATTATTTACTAGGAAGATAAGCAGGAAAGTAATTTTGCATCACAGCTGGCAGGCGAATACATTTACTGGACAGCCAGGGAAAAAATACAGCTGTATGAGGAAGCTGCAGCTAAGACAGGAATATTTCAGCTAAGCCTTGAAACAAGA
>VWYI01041759.1:0-11642 GCA_013399455.1 Anthoscopus minutus
ACTCGCTGCTCCCACAGGAATTCTCCAGAGGCTGTTCAGGAACCCCGTGGAGACCATGTGGGGCTTGGGGAAATCCAGGACACACGTGGAAATTGTGCAACACACCGCAACACAATGGAAGTCCGCAGATTTCACAAGACAACCAGTTAGGGCTTTCAGGCTAATAGGTTCTTTTTCATCAAAACAATGTGATAGAACCAAGGAAAATTCCTCAAAAATTATTCCATTAACCATTTCAAAATGTTGCACATATTTCTATTTTATAACACAACCTTTTTCCTCTTTCAATGCTTGTTTTGTGAGCCCACAAACATTGCTGCAGCAAGAAGAACCAGTCCAAGAAACTGATTTAATCAGCTGGTCAGCATCCTTCTCATTCTTCTCATTAAAAATCCACCTCACATTGCAGCTATAGGCATTTATCTACTCATGGTCTTACCAAATACTTTGCAAAAGCTGCTTAGTGGCTGGTTGTTGGCTTGAAAAAATGAGACTGATTTTCAGCAAAATGTCAAATGTAACTCTACAAGCTGCAGTTGTTTTAAAATGGCCATCATCCCAGCATCGACCTTGAAAATGATGAAGGCAAACTGATAGGAATTACATCACAGAGATTTATATCCTCTAGGGCTTTTAGATTTCCATCTACTTCTGCAGTTTTGGGGGAAAAGTAGAATACAGGCATCACTGAAGGCATAACATGAGAGAATCAAGTGAAAAAAATGTATTTCTTATATGCTGCTGGCAGAGATACAGTGACATTGTAGCCACATATAATGAAGCAGCATTCAGCTCAGCATCAATTAGATATGCTAAATACAACCAAGGCTTAAATGTTTCAAGGACTGTAATATATGTTTTAAAATTACATTCTTTTTATCGTTCCCAGGTACTTGGTGCTTTTACACAACTTTAAAACCATCAGAATGTTTTGGTCTCACAAGCAAATGTGACCCAAACGTAAAACACATCCTTATATAACAATTCGATTTTTAGGTTCATATTTTCCATCCACTTCAAACCCTTCTTTATCCACCTCCTAAAACACATTCTAGTTCAAATGCCAGTATAACTAACTACTGGCATACTTAAAATTGTGTCTTAAGCTTTATGCATATAACAGAGCAGATTTGACCAAGCTTTGGCTAAGAAATAAAGTTTCTATTAAAGTCAATATATTATTCATAAATATTCTTTGTTATTCTTTGTCAGCTCTGAGAGGAACCAATATTCCAGTGAAGCTAAACACTGCTTCATGAAACAATGCCACCATATTAAATGAAAATCTGTTAAAAGAATATGCATGCTAGAAGGAATTGCCATTCTTTATAAATAAGACTTTGCATTTAACAGGTTTCTAGTTTATCTTCAGTTTAAATACTTAGACACGCTACCCTTTAATTTAATGTGTAAATTGATTCTACTCTGTCTCACCACAGCTAATGAGCATATTTGGTTCTTTGTCAATAGAAGATAATGATTAAATGAAGAAAGGTAATTAGATTGAAATTAAGATAAGAGATATTTCTTTTATACCAGACTGGAATACACTATTGTGAATGCCTTTATCTGTGAAAGAAAAGTTAGATCCAGTCTCTTGTATCTTGTTTGATACCAACAGGCAATGCCTTCAGGCAAGCATTTCTTCAAAGGCAATGCAAAGGTATTCACAGATGTACTACTCAGTTTGTGAGACAAGACAATGGTTTTACTTTGTGTACAAATGCTCATTATACATCAAGGAAAGCAATCACATCCTGCCCCTCTTTCTGCAAATGATAACTATTTTTAGTGCTGAAAGTCCTTGAGAAATACACTGCAGCAGAACAGAGGGAGCTTTACTCACTTTAACAGAGCTTTAATGTATATCGTCAAAAAATATAGGAAGTATGGAAACATAAATTTCTTTGGAATGTAAGTCAGAGAACACAGAGACTTTGTATGTTTTCACTAGGGAATAAGCATGCAAACTAAAAGAATGCAGCAACAGAAATAATTTCTTTTTCCCCTCTTTATGACTGACAAATTTGAATATCAGATATTAACAAAATTCCACATTGAATCACACTGAAGACTGTGATTAGATTATGGCTCATAATTTTTGGTACAAAGTGAGGTCATCTGTGGTCTAATATATCTTAACTAAAACCAAACAAAGCCATGAACCTTGCATTAGAAGAAAACAATCATAATAAATAGAGTATGTACATACATTAGACAAAAAGATAATTTTTTTAACAAAGTGCGGTTATTATTATACTGTGCTATCAACCCAATTCTCAATATAAATTACTTTTATTGTGGAAGAAATGGATATTCATTATAAATGGTGTAGACAAAATTTATAGAAAAAAAATTCTGCTTTTTTTCAGTCTCATTTCAGAGCTAAGTGACTTTTGTACCCTTATTCTTAAGCACAGTGAAAGTTTGTTGAATTATTGGTAGTTTGCATTGCATATTGATTTAGTGAAAATCATTAATCACATAATAAAATCAAAAGTATGCAAAAGAAAATTGTGTAGAAGAAGGAATTAAATCACCATGACAGTTAAACTCATAAGAGAGAAGGTGCAAAACGTGCCTGTACTGCTTTTCAGTAAATCTCAAGTGGTAATTTTTTCAAAAATTCGGTCCACTTTGTCTATTTAAAAAAACTAACCAAACATATTTTGCAGACACAATTTTTTTCACCTTCTCTGTTGATCTCTGCTTACATTTTGGGCTGAAATTCTACGTCTGTAATGACAGAATGGGACTGTAAGCCTTGGAATTATCCTGACAATGCCTTCAGTTTGGAAATAACGATTACTTTGTGGATCCATTTCCTCTGTACCTGGTCTTTTAAACTGACCAGACTCGAAACTAGCCTTCGTGTATTCCAGTATTACAAAATAAAAAATTCTTCTTTTCTTGACTCCCTAGTGATGTGCCCCTCTACCTACCTTCACCGGAACCTCATTCTCAGGTCACCAAAATTAGAAATGTTCAGACTACATGTACAGCTTAATACTTTTTTTCTCATTAAAAAATGCTAAAATTTCTAATAGGATTTATGAACTATTTCTGCAAGTACTAACAATATTGCCAGCAACCATACCTTTTTCCCAATCAATGTTGTCTCTACTGCTAACTGAGACAGCGATAACCATGAAAATAAATAAGGTGTTTGGATCTTAAACTTACCAGACCCTGGTCAGTGCTGCCATGGCTACCCATTCTCTTACCCTATTGCTTGAGTGGCACTCTTGAAAATGGAGGAGACTCAAGTGTGAATTATTTCACCATTTCAGTGAAAAGCAATTTGTGAAAAACATTTGTGACTAGCTCATTTGGAATTCAATCTGGCTAAGGACATCGAGAATAAAAAGAAAGGCCTCTTCAAATGTATCAATAACCAATGGAATATATTGGGGAAAATGTGGGCCCTCCAGCGAATTGAACAGGCACCCTTGCACCAGAGGTTGCGGAGAAGACTAAGATACTGAATGCCTTCCTTGCTTCAGTCTTCACTACAAAGGCTGGCCTCAGGAATGCCTGACGCAGGAGACAAGGAGGAAAGTCTGAAGAAAGGAATACTTCCCCTTGATTGAGGAATATTGGGTTAGAAACCATTTAGTCAAGCTTAACATTCACAAGTCTGAAGGGATACATGCACAAATGCTGAGGGAACTGATGGCCATTATTGCTATTGCACTGTCAATCATCTTTGAGAGGGAATGGCAGTCAGGAGGAATTCCTGAGGACTGGAAGAAAGAAAATGTCACCACAATCTTCAAAAATATCATCTTGAAAAAAAAATTTAGTCTTTTCTCTAATAAAAATATCAGAATTGATCCATTTGTTTTCCATATTTACATAAATTTTCTTGGTTTTTTGTTATTAGCTTATGGGCAATCAAAATTAAAAGCATAATCTCTTTATGTCCCTCTTTAGGTGATTCTTTATTTCTTTATTTACTACATGAATGTTGGCTCACAGCTCGGACATATGCACTCTTTGCTTGGGTAAAAATCTGGCTGGAGGGCCAGGCCCTGAGAGAGGTGGTAAATGGGCACATATCCAGCTGACCGCCAGTCACCAGTGGGGTTCCCTGGGGTCAGTGCTGGGGTTAGTCCTTGTCCTATCTGGATGAGGGAATCAAGTGCACCCTCAAGCAGTTTGCAGATGATGCCAAGTTGGGTGGAAGTGTTGGTCCATCTGAGGGTATGAAGGCTCTGCAGAGGGATCACAACAGGATGGGTCAATGTTCCGAGGCTAGTGGAATCAGATTCAGCAAGACAAAATGTCACATCCTGCCCCTGAATCACAACAGCCCCACAGAGCACTACAGTCTTGGGACTGGAAAGGTGTCACTGCCTGACAGCAGCTGACTACGAGCCAACTATGTCAGGGTGGCCAAGGAACAGTGGCTCTTGGCCTGCTTGGGGAGCAGCATGGCCAACAGGACCAGGGCAGTGACCTTCCCCCATTCTCAGAACTGGTGAGGCTGCACCTCAAACCCTGTGGTCCAGTTCTGGACCTCTCACTACAGGAAGGGCATTGAGGGGCAGGAGTATGTGCAGAATGTTCTTCTGTGCAGAAACAACAGAGCTGGGAAGTGTCTGGAACACAAGTCTGATAAGAAACAACTGAGAGAGCTGGGGATGTTCAGCCTGGAGTCCATTCAGGACAGACTTTACTGCTGTCCAAAACCACTTGACAGGAAGTTGTAGCCAGATGGGGATTGATCTCCCAGGCAGCAAATGACAGGGCAAGTGGACATAGTGTCAAGTTGTTCCCCAGGAGGTTTAGACTGGATATTGGGAAAAATTTCTTCACCAAAAGGGTTATCAAGTGCTGGAACAGGCTGGCCAGGGAAGTGGTTCAGCCATCATCCCAGAAAGAATTTTAAGGCATGTAGATGTGATGTTTATGGACATGGTTTAGTGGTGGACTTGGCAGTGCTAGGTTAATGTTTGTATTCCATGATCTTAAGTATTTTTCTAACCTAAATGAAATTTTGTGACTGATTATTCTGACATACATTTGTTACCAAAAATATTATTGTTAAATGTTAATATATCTGGGTTACAATTCAGGTCATTTTAAGGTCTCCTAATGACATTATTCCAGCGTGACAGAATGACAGTTACCTATAACAGAAATTATTTCATACTGTCTAATGTAAGCTAAGGAAAGGAAAGCTCAAGGTTTTCGTAAGTATCTCTCTGGATAAAACCAGTTTTCCCTTATATCACAAATAAGGACATTTGAAATATATTCAGTATGAATCCTCCAAATATTTGTGTAAGACTGCCACCTCTTACTTATTATGTGGACTACTATATATATATAGTGAACATCTTGAAGCACCGAAAATATTTTAAAAAATATGGAAAAACTCTAAGCATATGTTTGACATATTTGCAGTACAAATTAGATGCTTTAAACATAAGAATAAAAAATACAGATGGGTTGACCATATGGTTTCACTACGGCCAACATACACAAGTATAAATTGATTAATCTAATTCTTAGATGTCTTTCTGAGGACAGTATTTTAATACAGATAAAAAATACCTAAGGGCTAAGAGGCATTACAGGGGTATTTTTACACTGGAATACAGAGGGACACCAGCTGTAAACCTAGTGATCTCATTGGCATAACAGTAGGTAAGGATTTGTTTTACATGCTCATAAACTGCTAATATCATGGCACACATAATCAAAAGAAAAAGTAAATTATTTCCCATCCATGACTAAGTATCAGTCTGGAACCAAGACAGCAGTGACGGCACAAAATAATCCCAAAATATAACTGCAGAGTCTAACTCAGTATGACTGGCAAATCCACGGAATAATGCATAATTTCAGCAAATCCCATCATACAAAATAAACATTTGGATATGGCATCAATTTGTGACCAACAGATCAGGGTTTCTGCAATACAGCCAATCCAATATTCCAACCAATTGAAGACTCCAAAACCAGCAAAAGTAAGTGAGAAACAGTCAGTGAGATAAGAAAAGAATCAATCAAGGCAAATATCTCTGACCAGCAGAAGCCCCATGAGTCATAGATACATTATTAGGTAAGAGATTTTTTCTAAGTTTCTAATATTATTTCCTGCATGTGGAGATTTGCTCACATACATTGCTTTATGACTTTTTTAATATAAAAATAAAACGTCCTGCATGAAGAGCAATTTGGCAAACTGTATTTTATAGTGGGAGGTGCAGAAAGGATAGAAAAGGAGACCCCAATGATCAGTGCTTTAAGGAACTTTCATTGGTCAACATATTATATTTCCTTTAATACTTTTTTCTTATTTATTTTTTTTCCAAATTTTTTTACTATTTGTTGATAGCAACCAAATAGTTTTGTCCTGTTTCTCAGCCAGGTCAGCTGGGAAAATACTCTGGCATCATGTTTAAATGAGCTTACCCTTTATGGTTTAGGACAAATTTGGGAGAAAACCTCCAAAGGGGCCTCTCCAGGCACCAAACCCACACGGCCCCTCCCCCCAATCAGTTCGAAAAGGACTCCTTGGAGAGAAGTGGAAAGAACCTGTTTATTGAACAGGCAAGGCACCCCCAGCACACAAAATGAACAACACCAGATAACAACGCTCTTTCACCGCTCTGAAAAGATGACAAACTCAGAAAGTCTCTCCCGGGAGTGGTCGCTCTGTTACCGGTCCCTCCGATGCTGGGGCAGCTGCTGCAGGCCACAGGGTGCAGACTCTTGGTGTTTCCCAGGTCCCAGTCCCAAGCAGGTTCAGGTGGTTCCAGAGAAAAAAAAAGGAAAGGAAAAAAAAGAGAAGTCCGGGGAAAAATTTGGACTGCTTAGATCAACTAACTAATGAGCAGAAAGCAAGAGCAAAGCAAAGCCAGAGCCAAGCAAGAGCAGAGCCAGAAGCAAAAGCAAAAGCTGCACTACCTACTGCCGCGTCTCTGTGTCCCGCCAGCCACTGGGAGAGTGAGCAGACTGACAGCAAAAACCAAAACAAAACTTCACCCTTCAAAGCCAGTCTTGAAGACACAGAACATAATATCCAGCGTAAATAGAACACACGATTGGGAATACAAGCACTGTAACATCACCCTAGGACAATGGGCAAAGCGAAGTTTCTGTGTTCATAGGAGAGACAGAAAATGAACATTGCCTTTTGTAAATAACTCTTTTCATATGCAAGTCATTTTTATTTCAGAACACCTGCAGCCAGTGCTTAAAATTCTTTAGTCTTTATTTAGTACATAATACAGACAATTGCTGAATTTAAAAAAAATTAGTGTAAACCTTCATTATTTTCAAGTTATATGTTTATGTTTTGTTTCATTGAGGGAAGAGAAGTAAGAAAGAGTCTTGCTATCTGTTGAAAATGACCAACAATGTTCATCAGGTCTGTGTATGCAAATCTAGGTATGTACCTTCAGATGTAAACATAGGCAAAAAATGTGCTGATCTACTTTTTTCCCCTGGATTAAGTACCTTTTTATTAGAATAATCTATTTCAAGAGTAAATTCTTTGGGGAGTAAAGCATACCTTAGGGGTTTTTACTTGATTTTCTAGTTTACAGCAAGATCAGAGTATTTATACTTCCAAGCATGAATTTTCATTTCAACTGAACAAACCCTGTGTAATGTTGAGGAATTAACAAAAGTCACGGTATTTGCAATGGGACCAAGGGAAAAGCAAAAGCTCCCATTGCAGCTTTTGAAATTAGAGGAACTGTCAGATAATCAGTGGAAGTAGGATTAACATTAGCAAGCAGTTGTTTTTAGTTGACCTTTCTATCATTGATGACACTAGAACATTAATTCAGTTTAGCAGCTGACTGACATATTGTATACAAGATGTTGGGGATATACCAGAATTGTTGATGAAGACCCAGTTTAAGATGCTGAAAAGATACCTAACCTTTACATTCTCTACAGGCAATAGATAATATGAACAATAATAACTGTTCTCTGTGGTGAGCTATAATAATAATAATGTCCCACCAAAGCTTGGCAACACTGAAGATGAGAAGTGTTTGGAAAACAACCGCCACAGAATTTCTTCTCAAAATCTGTCAGACCAGTCAGTGTTGGGTGACACAAAATCACAAAGAAGCTGAGCTATGAGCAAAATTCACCCAGAATAGTAAAAAAAAAGGAATCTGTTTATTAAGCCAGGTTCAGGAAATTCAAGCAAATAAGGCAAAAGATTGTGATATGATACTTTAGATTCCAAAACCAGTAAATAATATTCGTGTTTGTGCCAAAAATCTTGAAATAATCTATTTTCTGCTGGTAAAACAACCAATGCAGGCATCATATTGCCTCCACTGACTCTAAGGTAGTACCTGGGATTCACATAGTAGTTTAGAAAAAACGTCAGCAAATAACAGCCAATTTCTTTCATCCAATATTGATATTTGTTCAGAATGTAATTTACCAATAATTCTCAATGCATTTATAAATGTAAAGCTAATCTTCACAGTATTGTTATTAATTACTCAAAGAATTATTTGTACACTTCAGTTCAAAAATCACTAAGCATATGCCCTTGCCTGATCTTGTATCTACTCTTTTAGCAAATGCAAATGTCAGAAAAGGAATAGGTGTTTCTGCTAAGAGAATCACTTGTTTCTTATTCTATATATTTATATTGGTTTTAATCATCAACATTTCATATATAACACATCCTTTATCCCTCTCTGCTGCACACACGCTCTAAATTTAATTAAAATAACTGAAATGGAACTACAGATAATTTGTTTTTTAAATAGACTGCCACATGGTCCATTTACATAAAATCCATTAGTTTGCATTAAATACAAATTAGCTGCTGATATGAGTTAAATCACATATAAATAGTTCAGAATAGCCTCAAACCCACATGTTTTAATTAATATAACAGTTAACCAAATTTATCTGTAAGGTAATCAAGACTCTCACTCATTCATTTATCATTACAATAGGCCAGAGAATGAAGGGCTGTCCTGTAACACTTACTTAACCAACCAAATAAAGGCACAGAGAAGGTATGAGAAATGCATGAATTTATGCATTTATGACAAATATACTGCTTTAAAATGATTCTGCAACTGCCATACTAAAGGCATTAAGAACAAAATCAGAGGTGTGGGGGATAAAATAAAGATGTTGAAAGACTTTGAAGTCTTGAACATCTAGTTGCAGAAAACTGAACATAACAGAACAGTGAAGATACTCTTTTTTCCCTATGCCTTCTGAACATAAAAGCAACATACAGTATGACAAAACTCAAGAAACTGTCATATGATGAAAGTAGTCATTCAAAACTCCAGGCTCCAACATTTCCCTCCAACAGCTAGAAATACCAGCAGAATAGTGTCATCCCTAGGTAATAATTTCCTCATCTTCCAAAATGGTTACAACACCACCTTATTTACATGTGAGTTCTGCAATTAGTGAGTTTGCTGAAACAGAGCAAAACACTGCCAAAAGCTCATCTTAATGGAACCGTGCTAGTGAATGTTTTCTCAAATTTGTACCTACGCAGGTCCATAAATGACATTTTGGCATACACTTCAGGAACTATAAAATTCCAACATATTTTGAGAAAGCATATATGTAAAGGCAATAGACGTGATATCCCAGAGCTCTTTATAGAAACTAAAAATTCACATTAGGGGGATCTTTAAACAGTGTTGTTAAACAAATCAAAGAAACAGCACCCCTTGGAAAGCAAAAGACAACAAAATCAGCACCACTGTAATGAAAGAAAAAGGCACAAAATAAAAAGGTAGTTAGATAGTGATGCTATATAAATTCTTTGGCAGATTAAAGAGCAATTGAAGTAGCACTAATGTAGGAATTGTACAGCCATTACAGGTTTTGGACAAGTTAGATTATAAGATGTCACAAATTACATTAATTTGCTGCTATTGTTAAACAAGGGCATAGGTAATACTGGATATCCAGCTTAATATCAAGTGCAAGAAGCTGAGAGCTGAGCTCTCAGCTCACTCATCACTACGAAAAAGCCAGGTCTGAGTCATACACCATCTTGCAAGGTCAAGCCCTATATGTTCAAAAGTTGGGCTAAATTAATCTCCCATACAGACAGTAGATAAGCTCAGTCCTGAATGAATGTGATATAATTAAATCTGCTCTTTGAGTTGCTTCATATTTGTAGGATATGGTCCTTAACTTGCATTTTTTTAAAGTGAAGGTAATTTCTTCTCAATTCCAAACAAAGGTGTGTGCAATACACAGGAGTTTGGCAGAAACACCAAAATGCCCTAACTGATTGTAGAATTCAACATGGTATGTAAGTACTTATTTTTAACAGAAAGAAAATTTGATCTGATGTCTCTAATTTAGCATGCATATACACTCCAAGTAATTTTATTCTGTTCAGTCAGGAAGAACAGAGCATAATTAGCAAAGAATTAGTCATCCTAGATTTACTGATTCATCTTAGCAGTGTTTTACATAAAGCATTAATATACGGTGCATAATATATTATGTGTCTTAATTTTTAAAATATTTAGGAATTTTAAATGCAAGTAAGGTTCTCCAATGTATTACAATTGACACTAATATTCCAAAGAAATGCACAAAGATTACAATCACAAACAGTTCTTAGACATTTAAATAAAGATGAGGAAAATATGCTACATGATAGCATGTTTGAAAAGAAAGAGGAACATTCATTATTCATATTAAAACAAAAAATATATAACACATCTGTTTAACATGGATGTTCACTCATACATTTTGCTACCCATGGCAATTGAACAGTCTTAATTCCATTTGCATTCCTCCGGAGAGGTAACTACCTGTAAAGACTGAGTAAATTGTACCCAATGTATATAAAGGAAATAAAAAGTGGCAAAATAGCTATTTTGCTTTTAAAAAGCCAGTTTTTGCAGTAAATTATTCATTGTAAAAACCAGCAGGATAGGCTATGCCAGTTACATCAGTGTTGTGTTGTATCTGTTCCAAAGTACAACAGACTATACAAGCGTGATGTATCACAACAGAAGATGAAGCATACAGACAAGTAACCCCCAAAATATCCAAATATTTTCAGTAAGTCCAGTAACTCAATGTAGGAACATAAAATGAAGCAAAATCTAACCTTTTTTGAAAACTGCAATCACTAGCCAAAGATCCAAGCCTTGAAAACTTTTAAGTACAACTAATCAGCAAAGATTTAGGAACACATCATTAGTCAGGACTAGGTTCAAGTTAATTGAGAAACGTTTTCAAGTGTTTTTGGTGTACTTCAGCAAATGTTCTCTCTCCAACTCTAAAAGCCCAACAAAAATTATTACATGCAGTTGCACAATGTTTACGAAGAATTGTTACAGATTGATTATTTTCTATAATCTAAGGTCCTGTGAAAATCCTTAAAAGCAAGTATTTCCTATAAGGCAACATAGTCCTGTAATCAAGTAATAAGTATTCTGACTTTTATTTTAAAGTTTTCATTTTCTGTTTTATAAATTTGATTCAGAGTAAATTCAAAACATTCTAAATTACCTTCTGAAATTCAGAGGTTGTGACAAAACAGAACTTCTAACTTCCCCCATCCTAAAAATCTTTTCTCGCTATTTTATTAATTTTCCTAGAATATGGTAAGACAGTGTAGTGGTTTTGAAATTGCCAATTTGAATTTCCTGGCCAAC
>VWYI01041765.1:5676-26307 GCA_013399455.1 Anthoscopus minutus
CTCAGTTTTAAACATGAACACCTATTCCAAATCCTGTTTTTTGCTTTTATTATTATGCCCTTAATCCAAAAATGCATACTAAAACATGAATCTTCCATATCTAATCTGGATCACCTTAATCTATATTTGTGCATCACATTGCATCTTTAAAGTAAAAATATAATATATCTTTTAATATAAAATAATAAAAATATAAATATATCTTTTAAAAATCAGTTACTGGGACATTCTACTTGCCTTGANTGGGGTTTATCAGCCTGTGGAAAGAAAAGTTTAATGGCATGTCTACACTTTCAGACAGGACATCTCTCCAAGAAGTAAATGGGTACAACCTAGAAAGGGGGATTTTAAAGTTTTAAAGACATTCAAAGGGAGGTCCTGGCTTCTCCTCGAAATTCATATAATGATAAATGTAACTTTTCTGTCAAATTCCCAATGCCAAAATGATATGGTTTTATTTTTCCTGCCTCCTTCTCATTCAAGCCACTTAGTAAACTAACTGGGATTATCTGGAAGCAAAGGAGCACCCTGATTTCATCACACTACTGATCATAACAAACTGGATCACAAAACAATTTTTGTTCCCAAATGATAAGACTGAAACAAATGTATGGTCATTAGTAAAAGAAATCTGCATGTGATGATGAATTCTAGACTTTAAAATATCAAATGAAACTGTTTATAAATACTTTCCAGCTGGTTGTTGACTTGCTTAAATATTTCACAGTACAGAATGGTAGGTTACATGCAATCTTTTGTTATTTCCTAGAGAAAAAAAAATTATTTTTGTACTTACTGTCTGCATTTTCTCATCTTCCCTTTTTTTAATTAAAGAACTGACTCACTTTTGTAATCAGTATTTGCATGATTTTTTGCATGGCCTTTTTAAAGCAATATTGTTTTTCAAAACAGTAAAAATCTGAATAGTAACTGAGAGCTGTATCCTATTTCCTCCCAGTATTAATCTCTGTCAGTGAATATGGTAAACATAAATGATACTGCATAGGCTATGATCAAAGGGCTTAGTATGAGCTGCTTCAGTTTTTGTCTTGGCAACCTTAGGAGATTATTGCAGAGTCTGAAAAACAAAATCAGAAGTAAAAAGAGATTCCAGATATTATCTATTTTCGTATAAATGGAAATCACCATAAAATTTAGAGTTATGAATTACCCATCAACACCTGCAATCATGATACTGATGACTCCTTATATGTTTCAAAATACTATAGGACAACGAAAGTACAGAAAAAGAAGGTTCTCAATGTACTGTTATTAACTGCTCTTCAGTTGGAATTCTAACTTTTCATCATTAACTGTCAATCCACTAATTGTGGATTACAATTTTTTTGCTAAAAAAATCCTAGTAGACTTCATGTTCATATTTCCATGACTTTTTTCACACTTTCCAGATGTCATTACCATATAAAATAAAATGGTAGTCTTTAAATTTATCTTAGACTTTCTAAACAATAAAACATAGCAGTACCTTTTTATTAATTTGCAACACTTGGGGCTTTTTTTACATTTAAAAGATAAAATAAAGAATAACATAACACTATCAATTCCTCTACTATTTTAAAAAATATATCATAAAACTCTCTTTCTTCTCTCTTATTCCAATCCTTAGACAGAGTGGCAACCAGAATTATGATTTGTTTAGAAGCCTGAGAGACTCTAAGAATCTCCTGGGGAAAAAATGTGTGTGAATTACTACTAGGTAACTAAAGCTCGAAGCTAAGTTTAAATCTACCACTTCCTCCCTCCCTGCCCCTACTCTCTCTTTTTATTTTTTTGAGTGGTATCAGATGAATCTCCCAGTTAAGACTGACTGCATCATTCTATCAGGTAGTCACTCAGGGCTTAATCCTTAGAGAGTCATTTTACAATCTGTCTCTGGCCGAGACAGACATTCAGTTCACACTCAGATGGCTGGCACACTAAAAATCAGTTGAATTTTAGAGTTTAGGAAGTGAGGAATAAGGCAAAATCTCTAGCCCACTCAGGCTTTAAAGAAAAGCCTCTTCATGCAGCCCATTTCTAAAAGAGAACCTACCAGGCAGAGCTAGTGCATCTTTTTTCTGCAAATGTACATACTTATTTAAGTCAACATGTAAATGAAGGATCATTTGTTTAGTAATGCAGCGACTAATGTTAATATGTAATGTAGAAAAAGTGTTGGTAAATAAAATCAAAATGCCACTGGTCTAACTTTTAAAGGAAAAATACCCAGAAGTATTTAGGAATATTTCTAAATCACACATTGCAAACCAGCTAATTTGATATAAGAGATAAATTCTGATTAGCTAACCAGGGGAAAAAAAGGAAAAATAAAAAACCCTATCCAGAAAATCACCTGAATTTTATCTCACTTTGAACTGGATTGTAATCTGGCACAGAGTACTGCATGTAAAAGCCATTTAGGTACAATCAGAAGTAATTTTCATCAGCACGGATGCCCCAAATTGACCACCATAATGTGGTGGATTAAATGGATCTTGGAATTAATCACATATGAAAGAAGTTCTCTTGAATGGTGGAATCACATGGGACCTCCACCTACTGAGATGTTATCAATGCACTATTCGAATAGTTTTCTAAAATGCTGAAAATAAGTCTTTGTCTTGTAACATTTTTCACTCACAATTATATGAATGCAGGCAAATATGGCGAAGACTGTAAGCAGTAAGCAGTGTAACTGTAAGCAGTGAACTATTTAAAAAGGCAAATAACTCTGGCATAGAATTATCTGTCCAATCAAAATGAGAAAGTTTTAGTTATTTCTAATATTGGTGATGAAGGATTTAATTCTATAACATAGACAAACAAAATGAACAACAGAAGAAAGAACCATCAGAAAGAACTGGTAAGGAGTACAGTCATGTTTTCCTCACTGCTTTTCTCAAACTGCAAAATCTATTCAAGCTGGGAGACTGGAAAGCAAATGTCATGTTTGCAAAACAATAGAGAAAAACATCCCCAGATTCATAGGGTGTATGAATAAATCTAAATATATTTGAACTTCTGTGCAAAACCTATAGTGAGCTAATGTAATTTCCAAGGTGGGTCAAAGAAACACAGCAGTGTGGTGAAGTGTCATCATGTGAGCCAATACAGAATCCATGAGCATGGGTCATTAGGGGCAATGGCATGGAGGACACACTCAAAAATATGACCTAGGGTACACACATTTTATTTTAAAATTTAAATCTAAAGGGGAACAATGCATTCATAGTTTTAAAAAAAAGGCTCTGTCTAGATAAGATTCCATATATATTAAATAAAAGTACACAGAGGCAGAAGAATAGTGTACTGTTTGCTTTACATATTTATGATCTGTAAAATTAAGCTTTATCATAAATAAAATGATCTTAATCATTTTATTTATGATAAAGCTTACTTTTACAGAAATTAACCTAAATGGCATACATGACTGCTGCAAATTCTTTGCCACCTCTCCTTTTTTCACAAGGGCACTATCATGCCTTCCACAACACATGTCCAGTGATACTCCACATTTTCAAAAGATTCAAGAAGTTTCCTGCTCCCCACATGTTTTTCCCCAGAGTTAACACTTCTAATCTTAATCAATCCTCTGTAACATTTTTTATGAATAATTAAGAATAGGTCCAAAGCAATTTTTAGTCTTCCTCTAAGTCTTTGAAAACTGCACCTTGTCTGTGTTGGGAATTAACCATCACCTATACCAGGAAATCTGACCTCATGCCAAACAGAAAATTTCTAGAGAATGAAATTGTCAAAACCATAAAAGAGGACAGTGGTTGAAGGAACCATATGTCAAGCTCTCTCTTCTCCTTTTGTATAACTAAACAACCCAACTGAGTACCACACCCACTGAGGCAATCATTATTCCTTATTTATCAAGATACTATTTATACAATGTGTAATAGTTCTAACATGAAGAGAGTGAGAAAGACCATCCTTCAAATAATGGAGAGCTGTTATTTAAGGCATTCCTGGTAGGTTTACGTTCCTGATTTCATGCTCTGCAATGACATTTGGAATATATGTCATTAGAGTTATTTGTAAAGCAAAATGAAAAGCAACAGACTTTGAGATATTGACCATGAAACACAATATAAAATCAGGGGCAATATTTTAGACCAATGCTTGACCTACTCCAGGGTTCTGCTTCCAGTATTGGGCATTAATAGGGCAGTTGTACAGAATTACTTTTTCCAGATGACTAGGTCAGGCTCCAGCAATTTATTGACCAGAGTCTCCCTGAGCAGGGAATGTTGTTTTCTGTGAGCCAAACCTGTGGCATTCCATATATGCCTTTAAAGTTGGAAAGTTCTTACTTTTACTATAATGGAAAAAAAAAATAAATCCTGACATATAAAGGAAGAATAAATTTCTAAAATCATGTTTGAACAAGGTTGAGGCTTTCACATTTGGGAGGTGTTGGTGTCAACATAGCTGGCAAGTAGATTCAAAGCTAAATTTAAGAAGCATATATAATGTCCTAGTCTTCCATGAATATTTATTTACAGGAGCAAAGCTGAGCTCTTCCAACTCTACAACTTCTGTCATCTTAGGGAGGTAATCCTGTCTGAATGTTCCGCTTCATTGTAAGTAAAAATCTCTCCCTACAGTGGAAAAGGACACAATCTATTGTTTTTTAATACTGCCTTTTATTAGTCTTTTCTGTGATTGAAAATAAGTAAGAATTAAATATCCAAAACAACATTATTTAACCTTCTGGTAGCACTTCTTTTTAGAGCAGAGAATTCTGCCACAGTTAATTTCCAGTAAGAAACACAAGAATATTCATACAAAGGCACACCTTTACTTTACAATCAGAACATTACAATTTTATTAGGAGAAATTAAAGTAAAATAGATTTGTGTAAATTAATTTTATATTGTACCAGAAACTTGAAAATCTCCATAAGGCTTTGAACAATGCTAGATCAGATAAGAAAAGATTACCTACACCACAGAGGGAAATCACATATTTTAAGAGACTTGGCTTTAATCAACTAATTCAAAGTTAGATGTCATTAAACCTTTTTTTTTTAATCAAGTAAGCTTAACAAAGAGAAAAGTGCTGTTCCATTTAATGACCAAATACACTGTAAATGCAACAAAAAAATAGTACGTCTACGGATTGTAAAAATTCTGTATTTCAAAGAATGCTTTCAATATCACCAATGAAAAGCTTAGAATTAAACATTACATTTTTTTTTACCAATCCAGAGGTATTCTTTTCCTCTAAATTTCCATAACACACTAACTCTAGTCTACCAGAAAAAAAAAGTTGTTCATGTGATTATGATTTGTTATTGATTTAGCTGTTTAAAGATGGTGAAAAATCTGAAGGTTTTCTTTCAGTTAGCAGGGTTGCACTGCTCTTTTCCCCCTAAATGGATTCTCCATTGTCTAACTGGGATTGATCTCCTGTTGCCTATTTTCTGTCAAACAGGGCACTCAGAGGTTATATGTGCTCTTTTTTACTTCTAAGAACACAAGTATTTTTGAGACCTCTAGCCATTATCAAATTTAGTTGAATCATTTGTGTTTTAAAGTTATTGAGGAGGTGGGAGAGAAGTGGAGAGAAATCCCCAAGTGCATAATGTGACTGTAAGGCTTTACATCCACAAAAGATCAGTTGAAAACATCAAACAAATATATAGTATCACTGCCTACTTTTGGATTGATATAATTCAGCTATATCAATAACATCACATTCTACTGAGGCAAATACAACTCTGCTGACTGCTGACAACTTCCCTTATGGAAGAATTCAGATAATCTGGAGCTGGCACACCCTGCCCACTCACCCCCATCTTCCTGGGATCACACACTATACGTCAGACATTTCTTGGCAGAGTATTTTGATAATCCTGAACAGACCAACCTTTTGGAGCACTTCCAGGCAAACGTGTTCTGAAATAGCCTATTTCTAACCTGTTTCCAGGAATCACAAGAACATCGCAAATCCAACCAGGGAATTTGGCTCCATGTCTTTAAGTAACCAGGCTTTGGTTACCCTGAACAGCAGAACTACCCTGAATGCCTAGAGATATATAACACCAATAGAATCCAGACACATTTTTATTTTGGATTCATTACTTTTTAGTTAAAAGAACTGATACTTTCTTCTACCTTTCAACATTTAATATATCTTAGTATTGAATTTCAAATTATTTGATGTAAAATATTTTGATGGTTTATTTTTAAAAAGTGATCTCATTAAATAGAATATAATATTAAACATAAGATAATAAGTTTTCAGTTTGTCTTTATGCCTTATCTAGACAGGTGTAATTAAAAGATTTCACATTATCACTTTATTCTATTATATATTTTCCACTATGTATTTCTATTGATATGAACACTTCATTGCAAAAAAACTTTCTGGCTATCTATTGACTCATCTCCTTACTTGCATGGTGTTTAGGCAAGACAAAATAGAGCCTTCAGAAATAATTATAATTTTCTACCTGGTCCTCATAAAAGGTATGATTTGGGAGTGTAAAGTTAGTAACATATACAAAAGCGGCAGTATGTAGTAACAAATTGTAATGATTGATGCAAAATAAAGTTAGAAGAACAATAACACTCCAAAGTTTTGATTCAACTGAACAAACATGCAAAAATTACAAAGAATCTGCATAAGTGAAATCAGAAAGAGAAGCTGTTCCCTTTCCTGTTTCAAGTTTTCTTCCATTCTGTCTGTATTTATAATATAAAAATCAAGTGATATAATATGTAATTTCTCTTTTCTGTGCAGGTCCATCTTTTATTTACCATGTATTATAGTAAGCAAATCATCACTTATTTTCTCATTCAACTATCATCCACGAGAATAATTTAAAACTAGCTAATAAACATTATGGTTTGTTAGAATTGCTACTGATTAAATCTTAAGAGTCTAAAACATACAAATATAAACAGAACGCAATTAGAGCTATTTAAAGAATCCATTTTTAACTTAGATTAACCATACTTTCCATTTGCCAGGGATAAACACTCATAAATGAAACCCATTGCTGAACAAGAAGCAATTACTTCAGTTTAAAATATTAATACATATTGCCTTTTAAAAGTAGAGGAAAATCATTTATGTACTGTACAATACAAACTCAATTCATACTGAGAATGAAAATGGGATGGCATTCTGAATCCTAAGTGAGCTGCAACCATCTTTGAGGTACAGTTTGTTCATGTCCATTTATAAGTCCATTAAACTCTGTTCTTAAGTTGGTATTGCTCCCAAAATAATAATGATAAAATATATATACATGGGTATCGTATTTTTGAGCTAATTAACCTACCCAAATTTGTCAACTAGCTCTCTTGCAACAGCCCTTATTAATATCTGAGACATGGTAGTAATGCAAACTAATTACTGATGTGCAGTGTACTAATTCTTGATTGAGTAGACTCCTAAATTTATTCCCCATTGACCATCTAGAAATGTACATTATATGCATATATGTATATACATATATTTATATGCACATAAATATGCACCAGGACTAACAGGTGTATGTTAGATTTTAGTAACTACTTGATTATGAGATACTTCTAAGTTCTAAAGAGTGAATTTAGACAGTTCTAAAGCTGAATTCAAGAAAATTATTTTCTACTTTGATGCTAATATTTTCTTCTGCTTAGATTATTACTGGGTTTTTTCTAAGCACGGTTTTATAAATTGCATTTAAAGGTGTAATTTCGAGCTACATCATTCACTCTTATTTCTGTTCATTGATACACTGAGGAAGTATTAAGGGTTCTGCTTTCTCTATGGTCATACAAGATCCCTTCAGCAGAAAGGTCAAAACCACGGCTCTGACAGTGCTGCAATCCATCCTTTTATTATCAAGTGGTGGTGAGCAAAAGTTAGGCATTCTGGCAACAGTTGAAGCCTTCAACTTCAGCCTCAGGACAATAAAGACTTTATTCACAGAGAGGTTAGAATAAGATTATTGCTATTTTAAAGCAGATTTTTTGTTTATTCCTCTGATAAGCTGTCATCTCATACACTATAATTTACCTGTTTATGTAGTTCTGAGCTACACTCGAGTGTATAGAAACCAAGCATGGGAATTCATAGAATGAAAGATTCATTAAGGCCTCTAAGATCATTTGACCACACACCAGCAAACTCTAGAATTTAGTGCCACACCCAGTCATTTCTGGAACACCTCCAGGGATGTTGACTCCACCACCTTGGCAGCCCATTTAAATGTTCAACCACCTTTAACCAACTTCAGTGAAGCAATTCTTCCTGAAGTTTAGTACAAACTCCTCTGGCCCAGCTTAAGGTCATTTCCTTTTGTCCTGTCACTGGTTGCCTGGGGGAAGAGACTGAACCCCACCTTGCCACCTCCATGGACAGTCTTTCCCTCATCCAATAAGTGGGCCACGTGGTTATAAAGGACCTGCCTTTCCTAAACTCATGCTGGCTAGCCGTGTCTGATCTCCTGGATGCACATGCTATGTGATTGCACTCTTATCAGTCCTGTAGCCTTCTCTGGCGCTGGAACTGGGCTGACAGGCTTCCAATCCCTGGATCCTCCTTACAACCCTTGTAGATGGGCATTACACTGGCCAACCACACTGATCAAAAGGTCATTCAGGACCTCCCCAGTTAGCCAGGACTAAAGACAAATGATGGACAGTGTTTTGGCAAGCTGTACCACTAGCTCTCTAAGTACCCTCAGGTGAATTCCATCTGGCCCTATAGATTTGCCAATGTCTAAGCAACACAGCAGGTGTGTATCCACTAACTACCTCAACCTTTTTTCTCAACTTTGTGGACAATGTTCACCTCCGTGTCTGACAAGGGCCTCATCATTGACAAAGCCATGATCTACTGTTTTAACACTTTTACCAATCCCTCAGTCTATGAAGCCACAATTAGATATAAAAAGTTTAACACACTATGTTTCTGTTCTCTTTGAAGTGGTATTTTTATGTTTATATTTAAGTGTATGTTAAAAAGCAATTAGCAATTGAGCAAAGTGAATAATTAATTATGTGCAATTAGAGAGGAACTGTAGACAAATAGTACCATTTTACTGGAAAATTTAAACAATGTGATAAATTATGGCAATTATATGCAAAGTAATAACGATTTTCAATCAAAGAATATAAATGAGAATATATTCTGTGTTCACAACAATAAAAGTTCAATCTGTTTGGCTGTGTTTAAACTGGCTGCAATTCATATACAGCCAAATCATTGTTATGATTCTTTTGATAAAACACATTTCTCTTCAGCACTACTTAGGATCATATATTTTTGCATACCTAGAAACATTTCCCTCCAGAATGCTCAATGGGCTTTGAGGATTGTCCTCAGTTCAGTCTTCTAAGACATTTCAGAACATAAAATCCCTTACCTTACTCGTGTCTCTGCAGTCTTGTACAGCGTGATGGACTGCAAAGAGGAACCTACAGTGGAAAGGAGCCTTCTGACTCTCCAGTTGGTACCCTTCTGTAGCAGAGCAAGTCTCCTCTCATTACTTATTAACGTGACAAGCTCTCTGATGCAAAAATTGTGGAAATATTCCCTGCAGCTGTCTCTATGCACAATCAGTAACCTCGAGAAAAAACATGGGACTGAGAAATGTAGTCGTTAGAGTACAAAGTTTTTTCAGGAATTTGAGCAATCCTGTCTATAAAAGCCCAACAGTTATGTGAATTTTGGATAGGGAAAGGTGACCTGGCATTTAAAAGGAGCAAGCACCTATGATTTCAGAACACTGCAAGGAGACACACACACTCCAGGAGACAATAACGCCCACAAAGGGCTTGGGACCAAGGGCTCGGGCCAGGCGAGGAGCGACCTGTGGCTGCGGGGCCATCGGAAGGATCCAGGCGCAGGCGCACCGAAGGGATCCCAGGCGTGGGTCCCGCCGTTCTCCCCTTGCTTTCTGGGAAAACACCTGGACTTTAACAACCAGAGGGATATCCGGAGCCATGCCACAGGCGGGCGGTCGGACCAGAGCCTCCCGTTTCCTCTTCCGAGGCGCGGCTGCGGGGCAGCGGAGCCAGCCGGGAGCGCAGGGCACAGGGAGCGGCGGACGCCGCCTCAGGGCAGCCCGGCCCGGCCCGGCCCGGCCCGGCCGCGATTCCCCTCGGGCCCCGCCCGCGGCTGTGCCTCGGAGGGAGAACAAAACTCTCCCTTTGCCTGCACCGCGGTAGCTGTACTGCAGCCACCTTTCAGCACCGTTTGCGTCCTGCTCGATCGTTCAAAGCAAGTTTAAGTGATGCTTAAAGCCAGTTCCAGTCAGTACTATAACTGCCCAGGAGTATGTATCAGCATTATAGGAAAAAAAATAGATTTAAAAGTCAACTATGCAATATGAATATAAGCATTCACTCCAAAAATTTTGCTAGTAAAGTCAGTATAAGGACATGTGCAGGAAACATAATTTTCCACATATTCATAGAATTTACCTTATTTTGATTTAAATTTCCTGCACTGTATAAAGATTATATAAAACAAGGTTTAGATAATTTCTAAGAGACATATCTAATAGTTAGTGTATTATTTCATCTACATGACACCTATGAAGCTAGAAAGCTGGAAATGCAAAATATTATAATTTCTTTTTAAAACTAAATGTAAGACTTTTAATTAAAAACATGTGCTGTTAACACAATATGCACAGGACAGACATGGTTCAAGCACCAGTCTGATTTTTTCCATTAAGTAAACAAGAAATATATAAATGTGCAAATGTGCTCGAATACACCCCCCCCCTTTTTTGTAAATCTTCTATTTCTTTATGGTGAGACCATTTTTTTTTTAACATGCAGAAATGACTAAACAAATTACCGGAAATTAGGTTTTTTGGATTGTACTGCCTTTATACTTATACTTATCTTATCTTGTTCCACAAAGGAACTTTTGAACTTCCTCGCTATTCTTAACCAGTTAGATGAGAAGCTAGAGTTTTCAAAGCAAGGCACAACTAAATGTCTCAGGAACTCAGATACCAAGACAGAAGAGATGCTATCCATGCCCTCTCAAGATGTACCATGATTGTGTCATGCATAGAGTTCAGAAAGGAGAAATATTTTTGTGGAATTAGTAATCCATTATCATGCTTTAACGTTCAATCACACTAATATGGTTGTTCCTAGAAATTCATTCTGTATGTCCAGTGAAAATGGGACATTATGGACTAAAAAACCCTTAATTCAAAACAGTCAAAATCCAATTTTTCTGTAGGAAAGTGGTGTGCAAGTCACAGAATTACTTCACTGAATGAAAGATGCAGTTACATCAGCATTTTGAATTTACCTACTGGATAAATTCAAGAGAAATTCTTAGTCGAGAATTCTCTTTCTAACCTGCCTGTTGAATTTGAGTATTCTGAAGTAGTCTCAGAATAAATCTGAGATAAAATGATGTAATTTTATCCTTATTTCTTGCATGATCCATTATTCCATAAGTAATATTCTTCTCTCTGTGTTTTTGTTTGCCAACTTTGCCCCCTTAGAAAAAGAAGTCTTACCTTTGCCCCACTTGTTTCATAAATAATTTTTGTGGCTCTTAGAGCTATATGAGCTTTTCATTTTTAGGGTAGTCCATCAAAACATACTCTTTCCTTTCTTTATGAAATCAGCCTCATAGGAAAACTGTTTTTTCCTTGTTAGAGAAACCAATACACAGTAATGTGTTATTTATATCTAGGCCATTTAACTGCTGCCTATTCTTGGGTTTTGTACTGTGCTTGTTGATGACAGCGCTTCCCTTCTTTATTTTGTTGCTTTTCCTCATTTTCTTTCACCACTTCTTTGCTGCACCACAGACTTCCACTTTCTGTCCTCTTCATATCAAGTTTTTCACTTTCCACTCCACATTTCATTCCCAGTACCTTGCTTTGTGTGTTTAATTTCTTTTTTTTCTGGCAAGATCTGCACACCTCAGTTATTTGCAGCACAGCCACATCATCATAGATCAGATACCAGATATTTAAAAGCAACATATTATAGTTCTTTAAACTTTTTACTCCATTTCTATGTAAGATGCCAGTTCTATTTATTTACCAGAAAATACTTAATTCTGACATTCCACTCCACTAAATCACCTCTCTATATCTTCTCAAAAGTGTTAGAATCAGCAAATTTACATTGTGCACATTTCTATACATCTGCCTAAAGCAGAAAAAATTATTAATCTTTCACTTTTAACCATAGCACCAATTGCATCTCTCAGGCTTCCTTTCAGAGCTCAGTTGCAGCCCACCAGCTGTTCCACATCCATCAGGCTTCCACAGCCTGAAAACAGGCTTTATGTTCATTTCAGCCAGGAGACCGAAACAAAAAAATCTCTTTTTATATAACCTGGAAAATATCACAAGAAGAAAGCTCAGCAACATCAGTGGAGGTCAGCCAGGGAAAAGAGAAAAAAAACCACAGTGAGTATATATTTATGTTTACCTCTTCAAGAGGATCAAGGCTGCCATCCACCCACATTAAATACATATATTTCCACAAGGTACAATCTCCACTGACACAGGCTATTGTTTCCTGATATCTGTGAACTCTGATGAAAAGGTCTAACATCTGTTTTTGTAAACCTAACAGTACTAAACAGAACAATTTTATTGAAAAACTGTTTGTAAGAAACTTATTTGTACTGAAGGAGATTTGTTTTACCCACTTGGCATTGGATGGACACAGATGCTGGAATGAAAGCTTAAGGAGAATGCCATGCTCCACCTCACAGAACAGAGATCCTCCACATCAGTTAAGGCCAATACAAAAGAGTGAGAAGGATCATGGCCCCTCCTCCTCCTCCTTCAGAAAAGTGGGGCAAAAGAGAAAAGTGTAAGCCATGTCCAAATGAGACCTTTGGATTCCGTGTGTGAAGAGCAGCATTGTTGACATCCATCTAAGTTGTGGAAATTATAAAAAACAGTGGTGTGTGCATCATGTAGGACACTTAAATCCTTTCATTCTTTTGTATTTTTGTTACTAACTTCCATGAAACTGTACCATTTACAATCCTGTATGTGTTACTTTCCTCCTAGTTATCCCTAGTTATTGCTGCAGCTGAGAGCAAATATTATCTTACTCTTTTAATGTTATTTTACTATTTTAACTGGAACACAGCCTTGAAAGCGCAAGCACTATTCATAATGCAATGTTGAGATTATTAAAGATACACAAACATAGTGAAATACGAAAAAAATGTATTTGCATTAATTTGTGGGCTTCTGTTCTGTAAAAATAAACTTTCGAAGTCTCTTAAAAACCTCTTGTGTATTCTCAGAAACATCCTTAACTCATTATAAGCTGAACTGTCACTTTTATTATTATATGTATTAGACATTGCTTAAAATTAAAAACATTAATCAGAAGACTGCTGTCCTAACCAAAGAAAATATTGCCCAGTCTAAAATTCAAATATTAAATTATTTAGTTTACAGTGTGGGGTGTTCACAAGATCTGGATACATTGTGCAGTGCCTTTGTGTAACTGAATGCATGTGTACCTGTATTGCAAGCTTTATACTGGAAATTGCAGAATTCTAAAATTGAAATGATATCAAATCTGTGGCACATACTATTAAAAATATCTTTGCAACCATCATGAATGGAGAACATTTCTGGCCAAAATCCAGAAGCTATGGGATAAATCTGGGCATGTGGGTACAGAAATCTATTCATATACAAAGGACTCCAGGGGCAGGGCTTCATTCGCATGTATAAATAATGCAAAATCATTTTTCTTTAAGAAGGCAGAAAGTCCTTACAGGGACAATGTTGGTTACAGACAGTTACAAGACATAATAAAAATTGTTAATTAAATAAAAACAATGGCATTTCCTTGGGATTACTGCCTGGCTTCCGTGAGTATCTGTGAGACAGATAACCCCAGTCAAACAGTAATCAGTGATGCATAACTTCAGACATGAATATTCCCCACTGAATATAAAAGAATGTCAACAAAGTCACACTTCTGTAGACTTTCTAAAACCTGTTATAGTTTCAATGAAACCTTCCACTGCTCTAAATTGAATGACAATGCAGGAAGGGATTCTCAGATTCTCAGCTTATTCATTTTCAGGTAACTGACAGGATTTGGGTGCAGAATTATTTTCACCTCTTCACTAGTAATATGGAATAGATAGGCACTGTGTCCTCTTGTCAGACATTATCCAGACAGTAACAGAATTCAAGGCTAACTATGTCCCTTTTAAAATTTGACCTTTTATTCTTTTGCAAGGAGGTGTTATATACGCGTGCATCTCTGCCTTTTAATTGTTAGTAGCAAAAAAAAAAAAAAGTCATATTCATGTTGAAAACCTATTGCCTACATGGAAAGAACTGCATAGAGAGATAGTGAAATCAGTCAATAGTTTTGCCTGAGCTGAAAAAATTAGGCTTTCTTCCTGAATATTTTAGAAGACATTATTTAGAAAATAAGACTCAAATCTACTTTGATATGTATTCTAGATAAAGAAAACAAATGGAATAAATATAACAATGATATATACGTGTGTTTGTTTATGTATCCCCCCCACTTTCCTGTCTCTCCATAAAATAAAATACTGTTTGAAACTTCAAGTGCATAAGAAATCATCTGAAGTCCTTGTAGCACACAGCCTAACAGAGTGGGGAGTAAAACCATGACCACTGAAAGATATAAGGGCTACAGAAAGATTGGAGATAAAGAGGCAAAAGGATCTTATAAAATTTGCATAAGCAGTCCAATTACTCTTTTAAGCTTTTGATGTTCAAGCACATGCCATTAAACACTTAATGTTGCTGTCCAGGCCCCTCCTACACAAGTAACTTGAAAGAAAGATTCCTATTTCACAGGAAATTCTCCCTTTCTTTTTTTATAACTTCTGTAACTATATTTTTTTATCCATTTTCCAGTTACCATGAAGAACACTAAAACTACAGCCTTGATGTTTAATTTATGCATAAACATTATCTTTCTGTATAAGACATATAGCTTCAGAATTTAATCAGACCTGTCCTCACAGTTATACCTTTTTTCTCTGTAGTATACATATAAAAATAAAACACACTCTCTCATTTATAATGCTATTTTAAAATATAATACCGTATATAACTTTAAATGTACTATGTAAGTATATATGTATAGTATGTAAGTATATATGTATAGTATGTAAGTGTTACATGAAAGCATAATCTAGTGCCTTCTGGAAGCTAGTAAGAATTTTTTTTTAATGAGATGATTTACTATTCCAATCTCTTCTCGTATTTACTGCTTTGTAAATTGTTATTCTGGTTTTGTAAGAAAACTGCATTACAGGTGTATGTGTATATATCTATATATCATATAGTACAAGCCTTCAGCTTCATGGCATTCCAGAACAGAAGCGCTGCTTCTAAAGAAGTAGAGTGGGGGCACCAAATACAGGCCCTTTAAAATAAATTGCACTCTTAAGTGACCCTCTCTTACACTTCTAAAATATGTTTCTTGTGAACATGTGAAGGCTTTGGTAATTACAATTTTATTACATTCAAATTCTTACAGAATGTATCAAGATAGGTTTAAGATCTGATAATCATGATTATTAGAGAGATACCTCTTTATGATTTAAGGTGCAAATGAGATCATATGCTGAAGTCAATAGAATGGATTTAATTTAGCAGTGAAGTGAGGTAGGGAGATGGAAGGAAATGAGGAAGAGAAGAGAAGAGAAGAGAAGAGAAGAGAAGAGAAGAGAAGAGCAGAGAAGAGAAGAGAAGAGAAGAGAAGAGAAGAGAAGAGAAGAGAAGAGAAGAGAAGAGAAGAGAAGAGAAGAGAAGAGAAGAGAAGAGAAGAGAAGAGAAGAGAAGAGAATGAGAATGAGAATGAGAATGAGAATGAGAATGAGAATGAGAATGAGAATGAGAATGAGAATGAGAATGAGACATTATAGGAGCAATATCTAAAATACCAACAGCCTGCATCTTCCAATACAAATCAAACATAGCTTTCGCCAAATCACTAGCAGAGGCTGGCCCACATTTGTATCTCCTACTACCAATTCCTCAAATATAATGCACTCTAACTCATACCTCTACAGTAGAGATTCTTGAATTGTTTTTGTAAGAAACATGCGAGATTCTATGAATATAAGTTTGATTACTGACATCCTAGAAGTCACATTCTTACCAAATTTTACATAGATACTTGTATTGGTTACTCCTGTCTCAGCTGGCAGATCTTAGAAAGGCCCATAGATATAATTTTACAAAAATATCATTTCATGTGTACACTGCCTCCCTCCACAGGACACTAAAGTCTGTACAAACAGAAAGAGACAGCGGGACTCAATGATTAACAAAAAAAGATGAAAATTCTGAAAAGAATGTATAGCAGAAGGAAATACAATTTCTAAATTCATGTTCCTTAGCTTAAGGCAAATCAGTTACATACATTGCCTACAAAGATGGCCCGAGTATCAGAGAATACCATGGCAAGCCTTGATCTGCTGTTTGAAGAGAACTACAGGTATGCTACAGTTAGAGTGACGAATAATTGTCATTTAAAGTGAATATATGAGGAACATGAGAATGTGGTCAAAAATAGGCATCAGGACCATAATGACTTCACAACAAAACATTGATAGGTTTGTCATTATGAAAAGGTAAGCTATATGAAACCCTAGTACAGAGTGAGAAAGTTGTCCCATAAAAAGCTCAGTATAATTTGTGGTAAAGAAGACTTGCTTTGGTCCCTAGGGAAAGGGGGGTTCGGGGTTGAGGGGGGGGTGGAGGGTGTTGAACTCATTTTACTTACACAGAAATCTTTGGGAAAATATTAAATAGGTGATTAAATATTTTTTTTTAAACTGTCAGGATGAAAAGCTATCAGAGTATTTAAAATTTAATGTAAGAAAAAAGTCCCTTAAAAATTATCCACATCTTTATTTAGCTGTTACATCTGAAACTTTGCTTTTACTTTTTTGTAATATTATCCTGTACATTTAAACAGATCACCTTCCATAGTACATAGGCAAAAATTTTTGGAACATAAAATAAAACACATAATAAAAAGAAGACAAAGTAAATTGCTTGTCTCAAGTACATGCATGCCATGTATATGGTTACATACATATGTATCCATATGTATCCGTTGCCCTGCAGGGGAGGGGCAAGAAGAGTAAAGGCACCATCTATTTGTGACTTTAAATAAACGTGTGTTATTGGAAATGAGAGGGGGAAAAACATTTCCAGCCTTCTAGTTTCACGTCACTGATGTGAAGGAGATCACTTGGTTAAAGTGTTTTACTATATTCTTGATAAAACCTACCATTTATAAAAAGTCAAATTCACTGCTGCAGCTACAGATTAAATAGAGATGACCTTAAAAGAAGAATTAAAAAAAAATCTATTTCCAAACAGTCATTGTCTTTGTAAATATGATGAACTCTTGGTAATTTGCTTACACTTCCTGACAGAAATAAGATAACATTACTCTTCAAATAGTTCTTATTTTTCTGTTACACCTATTGATGGATTTATCTCCTGTCATTCAATAATGGATGACTTTTCTAGTGAAATCAGTCATGTCAGGCCTGCAAATAAGACAGTGATTATGGGGAATCTATGCAACACAATAAGGAATGCTCTGGTGTTAAAAGGACTTTTTAGAACTTTGCAAAATTGTTTCTGTAAGCTACAGTTGGAATGAATGGAATTGATTTTTATTTTCCTTCTGGTATCTAACAAATGTGTTTAGTGTAAGATATTTTGTAACACTGAGAATTTCATGTCGATGAAATAGAAATAGAATTATCTATGTATACACATATAATACAGCTGTGTCCCAACAAAATGAGTATTTTATTCCAACTGACTTGATTACCTATGACAATCTCAGAATATAAACTTATACATATGCAACAGCACACTAGGAATAGAAAGCAAACCTTTACTTTAAAAGTTATTCTAAAACAGCTGAGCAGGTTCAAAATGTGTACTCAGGATTAAAGAATTTCTACATTCAAGTATGCTATATACTCTTTCAAAGACTCTGATGAGTTCTACTGGCCTCTATCAAAAACTAAAATTCTACAGAGTTTTCTGCAAGGAGAAACTCCTTGGAGTTTCTGCAAGGAGAAACTCTGCAAGGAAAATTTGGTTGCACAATCTCCAGTTCCGCAGAGACTCTGTGAGCATAATTCTCTTTTATCTAGGCTTGTTCTTTGCTGAACTTAAATTCAATTTATTTTGACCCAATTGATTTATTTTTATGCCAGAAAACTTGGTACCAAAAATTGGCTTTTAGGTTTATTGTAAAACAACTAAGAGTACCAGAAACTGGAATTTCTTGTGTAAGAAGAATGAGGAAAAAAAATATAGGGACCATTTTGGTCAGTTTGGAGCCTGTGGTTAAAATGAGGAAAAAGGGATTGACTGAGTTTTTTGCAGGAGCCTGTCACTCTTGGAGACAATGTCCCTGCAACCACCAAGGGTGACGACCTACCACTGAGTGAGGAACTCAGCAACATCTGGGAACTGGAAAGAGCTGCCTTAGCAAATCTTGTTTGCTATATTTTTGATGGGTTTATCACCTGCCAGTTGGTAATGTGTAACTCTTGCTCATTTATCACCTCTCTAATAATACAAGACCTTGTTCCTGAATGACTGGAATCTGTTCAGGACTCTCATTTCAAAATGAGGACAGAATTATGCCTGAGAGCCAGATTACAAACCTTAGTGAGTGGGAAGGATATTAGAGCAATGTTTACATTTTCAGAGGCAAAGAATGAATGACTAGAACAAAAAAGAGGAGTTGAGTTTTAGGAAATTTCAGGGTGATAGAAAAATAGGGCAGAAAAATGCAGACCCTTGTCAAAGTTAAATGAATGGAAAAGTAAGGTTTGTGAATCTTTGACACTCAAACAGATTGAGGCAAATAATGACAGGGGGAAAGGTACAGTCTTTGGCTCCTGTGAAAGATGGGTGAAGAATAGACCATTGAGGGAGCCACTGACAAAAGGTAGGAGTGTAAGGGGAAAAGTCAAAAGGACATTGTGTGAGACAGAAGACTCTGACAAAAGTTGCTGAGTTTTCACTCTGCTTTTGCTGAAACTATTATTATAATGTGTGGAAAAGAAAGACAAAGAAACTGAAGAGAGAGAAAAATCTTCAGCTGGGTCTGAGAAATGTTAGATGGCAACAGTACATGAAATTACTGGGACAAGTGGAGTCTTTAAGAACAAAAGAGGTTTTTGCAGAGGTGGCAGAATGAAGGAGACATAGATGAGGAAAGTATTAGGGTCACAGGAATATGTTGGTTTGATCTCCTGTTTGAAATAGTTGTCATAGGGGAAGTGAGAGGAATCAAAAGTAACAAACAGCCAGCAAGAATCACTACCGCGATGTTTTACTGTAAGGAAAATTCCACAACTGAATCCTACAGATGAATAAAATGGAATTTTAAAAAGTCACATTCATTAATTTTTCCTACGACAACGTAACATGTTTGCCTGCACAGCTTTTTGCAAGGAATTCTATATACATTTCCAAATCCTATTATTTATGTTCCTACTGTAGACTGACATGTAGAAAGTAGAAAAAAACATGCACAGAAAAGTGATTACAATTTTGTTCATACCGTAACTTTGCAAATTGTATTTCTTATTGTGAATTTTTTGGAAGGTATTTATGAAGGATTTCTCTTGGCATCTTAGTCAAATTTTTTGATTCCTTATTGTGCAAGAGATGATGCAAAAAGGAAGCTAACATTATGATGTTGGAAAGAAGCTCACTGTTTTGCATTCATTTTACAGAAAGTAATTTAAAAGGCTTCAAAGACTTTAAAATACAAACTTACAGTGAAATCAATATGAAGTTGTGGGTATTATTTTCATGAGGAATCTGATTTAAACCAAGGAATAAAGAAATAGACACACATGAACAAAAAATGTGGGCTCGATCCAAACAATTAAAATAGCTCCATGTAGACACAGTAATGACAGCAACATGTTTACAGAGCTAAGTTTGATTTGCCTTACTTCAGTCGTGATGGACAAAAGCTGGTTCTGATTTGCAGAACTGCTGCTGAAATCTCCATCCTAACACATTTATGTGGTTTCCTGATTATAGCTGGCTCATGTCCCATCAGTTTAAGGCTGGGCAAAGTAAGCTTGCACCTGTCAGGTTATATCCATGTAGGCGGTTTACCAGTCTGTATTGCAGCAGCTTGTTATTACTGCATGCCTTTAACATTAGGATGTGTCACGTTACATTATGCCTACAACATGATTTAATATAGAACTTCATGAACTGCTATTGATAGGCAGCAGCAAAACCTCTGGCTGAACATAAACCATTCCAGGCCGGTTTATTGCAGCAGACTGTAAGAGAATGTGCAGTAAGGTATTAGAAGAGAACTCAGCATGCTGACTAGTCAAAAGTACTTTTGGATAGTTCCATGTAATTCTAGTTTTCANTGACTAGTCAAAAGTACTTTTGGATAGTTCCATATATTTCTAGTTTTCAGATTTCATTTGTGCTGGCTCAAGGGAGCAATCTCTATCACTGAAAAACACATTCAGCATGTCGGTTCCTGAGAGGAATGTCAAACATGAAACCAAAAAACAAAGCAAAAAAGTTCCTGCAATACAGCAGAGCAGGTGTGCTTTGGTGAATTAAATGAGAATTGAAAATAATTA
>VWYI01041767.1:0-40378 GCA_013399455.1 Anthoscopus minutus
CCATTTCAAAAGCCTTAGCACTTCGACTTACTGTTGCTCGCATCCTTTTATTTCTCTCATTCAACTGGTGCTACCACAGTGACAAAGGATGAAGGAAGATTCAACAGGCACCACTCCAGCTGCTCCAATCTGTTCCATTCACTTAATACTGAGGTAATCTTCGGGGCTGTGTTGAACACTGCCCCCCCTCCTGTGAACAGGGCACCTCAACCTGAACGCCACGCAGGAGGATCTCCCTTTACATTCCTCTATAGCTGTGCATCCACGAAGCATGTGGAGACAGCATGTGAAAGGTAGGATCAATTAACAATATAGTCAGCAATACCTACCTCAAGCCTTCCTTCCTATCAAATTAGCCAACGTACAGTGAGCTTCCTGCTGTACATGAATGTATCACGTCACCATAGCAACTAAATCAACAAATAGCTGCTGCAGCATCTGCTTCTGGATCATCTAACGTCAGTCAACAGAAGGTTCAGGTTTAAGAGAACAAAGCTTCAAAATACATGCCATTTTATAACTGCATTTTTAATTTAGCCTTCTGATTCCTAGACAGGGTATACTAACGCAGAATGAACCAACTTCTGACTTTATAATCTGCAATACAGTTTATGACTTCATTTCTCAAGTAAACCAGAAAGAAGAGAGGAAAAAATACTTTGTAAAAGAATAAAAAGAAACAGCAAAGAAACAATCAACTGAATTCTAATGCACGCTCTTGAACAATGTGCTACTTTATACTATGCATTTATTAAGAGACATGAAAGAAGTATGTTTCTGAACTTTGCTTTATAAGTTACATATATCTGCCATAAATAATACTATAGGCAGAAATACCTCTTATTAAATATTAGTATTAGAGACATTTCAGCTAGCTGACAAAGATGGTTTCCCTCTATTAGTCTCCACTTCTGAGCTAAACTGAAAATATCCAATATTGTTTTCTAGCAACCTCACATCTGTGGTTTTTAATCCCAACAACAGCAGGGGACCACTGGCACACACTCACCTGAAGAAAGACAGTAATACAGGGCAAAACACACATCCCTTTCTTCTTGTGAGAAATTACTTCAAATGCTATTTATGCACCACTTGTTTAAGTCCTAACCCATAGTCAGGCAAGATATAGAAAATTGCTTTGAAATTGTCTTGGTATTTGCAATGCAACAACACGCGATCACAGATAGAATGTCATCTGAGGTATAAAAAATTCTAACATTACTAATGTCTAATGTCTTCAAAGGTTGTAAGTGTACAAAGACACACTTTTATGTAAAAGGACTCAAAGCTACAGCCTACGTACAATAAAAGAAAAAGCTTTCCTTTCTTTTAACTTCAGGTTGTATTTCTAACATGTGATCAGCATTAAATTTACCAAGTAAAAGCTTTCTAGGCAAAAAGTATCGGTTATTCATATCCAGGATCATTTTATTATTAAAACCACCTACTTTTAGTTTTCAAAGCAGATGTTTTTCCACCCATCTTTTGTTACAAGTCTTTTGTTACAAGGAAATTACAAATTACATCTAGGTTGGCTCCACAGAGTGTGGTCCAGTGAGCAAGGAAAACTAGACACAAGACTCTGGATATTAACACTGCTGTGACTCCCATACTGACTTACTGTGATTTGTGGGTCTGTCACCTCATCTGTGCCAGAGCTCCCATTTGTAGGGCTAGTCCAACAGCATTTTTAAGTCCCTACATGCTACTGATCAAAGAATACTGCAAGACTTGAGTATTGCTATTCATTAATAGCACAGAAACTGCCAGATGGAATCACATCTGTGGTTGAGCTAAGGTGATGTCAGTTACAAACACAGCACAAATTGTTTTTCCATTGACTGTATGTTCAAAATCTGCAGCTTATATCATAACAAGGCTAATGAGGCTATTAACTACTCTTTTTCATAATCAAGCCCACTATCACTTAAAAAACATACTAAATGGAAAAATATCCATCTAACAGGTATTATAGAGAGTATATGATTATTAAATAGGAGCACCTGACATCAGTAATAAAAGCTAAATTAAAACAGCGCCTTAAATTGTTTTAAATTACAAAGGCTTATGAATTTCATGGTCATGAAGTGTTACTTCCAAGTACTACCCTCTTAAAGTCATCTTTCTGTCTCCCATCTTCTCTTAAAATGAATAAAAGCTTCCTCTCTCCAAGTACATTGGCTATTAACCAATAAAGAGTTTAGAAAACTTTAGATTAAGCTTTGTACTGCACCAATTCACAGCAGATTCAGCACACAACATATCTGTGTTATCTGTAAGGAAATGTTAGAATTTTCTTTTTTTTCCTTGAATTATCTTCTGGTTTTAGTATCAATGACAGACAAAAAACAGGCTTCTCACCATTATTTACAGAACTGTCCTACAGACTTTGATATCTGTCCAAGTAACATGATGCAACACTCTTAAACACCAAAGTTCTAAATCTTCTATTTTCCACTGTATTTATTTGAGCAAATTCCAGTTTACAGGTTTCCCATGACTACACAATTCTCTACCCTAGCAACTGCTAGCACTATCTATGAGGATCTAACTGCTCTACATATGAAGTTTAAAACCTTCTTCATGAAGAATAGTAAATATACGGGTAGATTAACAAATCTTGGGTTTCAGGACCAGGGAGGAAACCCATACAGAATTAATTGTTTCATAATATGTTGCAATAATAATTTACATGCTTGGGATTTTGTAAAAATCAAATACAATCCAAACTATTTCAGCTTACACAGACAGTAGCTGCATGTTTGGAAAAAGTAAGTGGAAGAAGCCATCTTTTCAGTGACATGCTTCTAAGGCCTGTATTTTCAGAGGACAGACCAAGCAACTCTGCATCATTTTTCTAAAAGGTAGCTGATGGATAATAACATCAGTAAACATTTAATCTTTATCCATTGCTACAAGATACTGTCAGCACCACTGATTGTGCAAAGATGACAGAATATCCCTAGAAGCATCTGAAAACAGGGAGATTGGAAAGATGGTGGGACTGTTCATGGCACTGGCATTCAAAACCTACAGACCTCAATTAACTTTCATTGCTTTTTGTAAAAAGGCAGACTGGAAAGATCCAAGAATAGGTGATTTTTTTCCTAGAAAACAAATTTATTTATGAAAAATTTTTAAAATTCTTACTGTACTTGTGTTTTCCCCACCTTCTTTTCACATGAAAAATGATCAGCTGAAAAAGCTGACCACTGAGAAGGGCAGGTAAAGATGATTTCTAGCCTTGTTTTGTAAAAAGAAAAAAATTTTTGAGAAGAACCAGTAAAAGACCAATGTTAAATTCTGCATTGAATGTCAGTGATTAATGTTCAAGACTTGGTAGTGTCCACATACAACAGTGCCAATCAGTGTACATTCCACAAATGTCCGTCTCATTTTTCAGTATTAAGAAATAATTACAATTTTGATCTACCTGTTTCTTCTTTGTCTCTCCTCTTCTGCATTCTCAGTTCTCACAGCTTGCCTAAACTAAGTTTTATTTGCCTCATTTACAGGAAACCAAATCTGTCTTATTAGCATTGACACAGCCTTCAGTTAGCAGATAGTGCACAGACAATTTGCTACTTAAAATAATACCACTATTATATCTACAAATCAGCAAAAAGTATAAACACAAGAATAACAGCAATGTTTAAAGGAATCTGGATAATGCAACAGACAAACATTTGGGCTTCAAAGTTTTAAGCTAATCCATGTTTACAGGGAATTAGAAGGATGCAGTGTTAGGGGCAGTCACCGAACTCTGAACTTTCTGAAGCATCTGGTCATGGCCAGTGGTTAGACTCCTCAATCTCTAAAAACAAAACCTCTAAAATTTCAATCAGATCATTCTCATTTCATGATTTGTTGTTTGAAGTCCCAGGAATTCAGTTTCACAACTGTGAAAGTGCATGAGAAACAGAGCTCCCACTGCACAGCTAACAGGTAGCAAAGGCTACCTGAGGTTTCAGCTAACACTTAACAGGGGCTAGTCCCCCCAACAGGCGTCTTCCCTAATCAATCTGCCTATTTGCAACAGTCCAAATGTATTATGGACTAGAAGAGAATTTTGTATTTCCCAACATTGTTTCTGACAGCTCAGATTCCTGTTTGCTGATATAGCAAGCTAAAATCCCATAATATTTAAGACTGATGGATGTGTTTAACTTTTTAACCCGAAATACAGTATAAAAGGAAGTGCCAAAGGAAGAACATTGTTTTCCAGTAATTAAAAAGAGCATTTAATTTAAAAAAAAAATATCAGATGTTAAGAATTTCAATATCACTACTAGAGAATCCTTTTTTACCCTGCAAAAATATCTTATATACTCAGTTTTGTGTAAATATGGGCATCACTGTACATCAAAACATTGTGACATTACAAACTTGAGCTGGAAGAGAAATTAAAAGACGCATCTCAATTAGATCAGATTGGAAAGACTTAGCAATGGACCACGAGATTGGTGGAAATCCCTAGAACCCAAATCCTTTCCCATATATTTTATCCTCTGCTTTAAAAAGGGAGGGAGAAAAAATAAAGCCAACTGCCATTTTTGATAATAGTGTGTAAGCTATAGCCTGAGTCTATCTGTTCCAAGAGAATGTCATTCTGGCTGCTCTGTAAAGTGTATAATTCTGTAACATGCAGAAGGATCATGGACTTTACCCAGTTATGGCAAAGTCTCAATCTCTAAGGAACAGAATATGACAAGACTATTTTAGCTGGGAAGGACCTATGATGGTCATCTAGTCCAACTACCTGACTGACTGAGGGCTGATCAAGTTGTTGTTAAGGGCATTACCAGATGCCTCTTAAAATACTGACAGGTTTGGGACTTCGGGCACAACTCCAGAAAGCCTGTTCCAGCATTTGACCATGGTCTCAGTATCGAAATGCCTCCTAGGGAAAAAGCAGTTTCAGAGCAGGTAGCAGAGGATGTACCTCAGATAACTTACTTGCCAAGTGTGTAATTCTCACATATTTTAAGAGCAGAGTTTCTGTAACTGGAAGTATGACTTTGCAAAGTAGTTACATTTTTGTCACAACTGACAGATTAGAAGAGCTGTCTTTTGAGGAACCATAGGTAAGCACTTGGGGTGACTTTGTAGGTCTTGGAGTCTGACATTTCAGGTCATGGCTTACTCAGCATTAAGTGTCCCATGGCAAAGAGAAGGGGAGAGAGAGATGGGGACATGTCTGAGTCCTGGACACTGTTCAGGCATAACTATATCCTTCCAAACCTTATTGTCAGACCAGCAACCAGACCCATTTGCAACACACTGCACAGAAAAACCAAGCTACCTCAATGCTTATAGCTCCAGGCAATTTGCACCTTCTCACCTCATAAAAAAAAAAAGAGAGGAAAAAGAAATACAGATCTTTAGTCACCTTGGTACACCATGAAAGGGATCATCTTCTGGACATGCTTATTTCTCCCCACTGACTGTATTAGCAACCTACAGTGACTAACTGACTTGAAATTCAATTTTCATGTGTCATCCAATTCTCCCAAATGTCAGTTTCTGAACAGATTAATTCAACAGGGGCTGAATGCTTCAAGTACCTCGGGAGGAATCTACTGTATCAGAGACCAAAATTAATCTAGGATTCATATCATGCACATGAAAACAGACATTTCAGAGAAAAAGGACAATTAATGAAAAGTTTCATGAGGATGCTTCATTCCATGAATTTTCATACCAAACAGAAGCTATGAAAAATACAGCCTTCTCTCTTGTTTCTACATTTATTTTCAAACAGAAAATATTAAAATAAATATATCTGAAAGGTAGTATAAATTATGCAATAAATCTGGTGCTGCTTTCTTAACAAAAGCAGCATAGTATTAATACATTACTATACTTCAAAGAATTCTGAATTCTCACTTTCTGCTGAGGATGATGGCTTCTTCTAGGAAATTTAAAGCAAGTTTTCAGTGCATCTACAATGAAGGATACAGCTTAAATAAATTGGAAAAAAAATCTGATCTCTAAGGCACAAAAAAATTACACTTAACTAAGAAGAAAAAACTTCACGCTTCCTGACTAAAAAACATTATTAAGTCAGATATAGAATGGATCTACTAACCTTGAGTCATCAAAACTCACACATTTTTAGCTTTTGTTTGTGATGTTAATTTTTTTTTAAAAGTCATACCCAACAAGCAGTTAAAAACTTCCATGGAAAAGATTTTTCTGTATACAGAATGTCTCATATAAGTTTGATTATTTATTTTGCAGTGATGGTTGCTACAAAAAAGTAGTTATCAATCCTGGGAAAAAATAGAGCTTGATAATGAGCTTCCATAAGCTGGCATTTAAGCACTGCATGCCTGAGAGTTCCAACTATTCCACTGAACACGATTCTGCTGCACTTCAGTGTTACGAAGTCACTGAAGAATGGAAGAATAATTGTCAACTAAAACAAACTTCAATGAACCTCCAAAATGAGAAGTTAGACATATCTGCTAGTCTGATAGAATTAAAGGAGAAGTACAAAAAAAAACCAAACAAACAAAATGGCAAAAAATCTCAGCCAAAAAGGACAGAAGCAGCCATGCACATACTCTGTATTCTGTGAAATCAAAGCACAGATAAAAGAAAGGAAAACAGCACAATTTGGAAAATGATGGAAAGCGAGAACAGTTATAACACTATATGTTGTTAAACAACTTTTAACGCAGATTTTTTTTCTTGTTGAGGAAAAGATCATGAAACATATTGCAGTTCTAGGCTTGAGTTTCAGCAGCAAGGCAAAACCAAAGCAAACTGAAACTTGATAATGTACCATATGGTTTTCAGAAGCAGAAGTGCCAGAGCAAAAACTTAGGAAACTCATTTAGCAATGTAGTCTAGATTTATATTTTCCAACACCATCTTCACCATTATTTTTGCTGTAATGTCATATATGTAAATAATCTAAAAGCCAAAAAAGGTGACTTCATTTGTTTTATAGTCATCTATTATCCTCCTGACTGAAGATATCCTCCTATGATAACAGGTTAATAATAATAACTTTAATATCAGGGGTTTAAACATTTAAAGAAGAAAATGGTTTTAGGAACAGTAACTTGTAGATTTTATGTTAAATAGTTAATCCCACACATTACACATATATACACACAGAATGGGATTTCTGGAAAATCCACCAAACATCCAAACTTCTCAATAAAATTTGGGGGATAAGCAACCAACCTTCCAAGCTAAAAGCGTTAGTTTATCCCTATACCTTGCCAAGAAATAAAGTCAACTAAAGGTCAAACACTATTCTCCCATTCCCCAGAGAAAAGGAAATGCTTAACAGGTACTGGGCTACTTTAAGTGTGCTGTCTATATTTTCTGGTAGTAAAGGACACATAGGTGATATAGGAATGTCTCACTTTGCAACTGCTAGCTTTAGTGGGAAGTTACTGTGAGGGTCCAGAACTCCAGGGCTGCTGCATACTCGTGTCAGCAATTTACTGATTTGTTTTGGAATAGTACTGGGTGCTGTAGCAACTTTCCAAAACAATTTAACATCAATGTGTTAAAGTAGGTTGAACTCTTGCCTCTTCCTCTCCTTCCACCAAATCAAGACTCACATAATCAAGCACATCCTTCCTGTCCAGCCTCAGTAATAATCACTAAAGCATCAATGCACTAGTTACCCTTATGTGAAAAGCCCTCAAGCACTTCTGTCCTCACCATGTTTTCCCAGCTTCACTTAGTTTCTATCAACTCCTGTAGATCTGCTCCGTTCTCCATCTACAGCCTTACTCACCATCAATACATAAGAAGCAAGTTCTGAACAAATTCATGAAACCTCATGCTGAAACTAGTGATAGGAAGGTGTAAAAGCAAGCAGTACTTCTGTGCTTAACAGAGGAGAAGCCAGCAGGCCTGGTCTTTGCTTTTTCTTTTCACTGGTTTTATCCTATGAAACTACCAGTAGTCCCTTGTTCCGTGGGACAGAGAGCCAGACAATCTCCCACAACAGTATTGAGTGACATACAGACATCCATACAGCTTAAGTTTCCCATGTTTTCTGACTGAACACTAACACATGCCTCTAGCTTTGTAGATTGTTTTGTTTTAAAAAACAGTGGAAAGTTACAACTTAAACCTGATCAGACACTTCCCCTATTTGAAGTGTATGACCTTTCATCTTAACATGTTCAAATATTTGTACTACTATTTCACATTTACACTGCTAGCAGAACTTCAAGTATTTGAAATAGATTATCTTGAAGATATGAACTGTTCCAGAAAAGTACAGAATGGTCTGTATCCATCTGGTAACTCAGTTATGCAGTATAAACAATCTAAGTCACCATAATTACAAGAGTTAATTCTGGTAAAATGCAAGAAAGGGTAAATTAATTTTAAAATTCCTTAGATGTTTTAAAGCTGAACAAAAACTTGGAAGTTTAGTATACAGTTAGCTAATCTAACATAGAAAATAACAACATGGAAGCAAAATAGTTAACAAATTTTCTACTGGTTTTCAATAACTTTTCAGTCAGGACTAAAACTAATTAGTTCAGCTAACTTCAGAGCAACTTATACACTACGAATACAGAAGATACCGATTTCTTCACATGGATCAAGCAGCTCGGTATTTTGATTACAGGAACACAAATTTTGTCAGCTCTACGAGTTAAGTTATAGTTCATGCAATCCAATGCCAATGCTATTACAAAAGGAACTAGAGAAGTACTTTTCATACGTTAAGGAAGTAATCACTATAAAATGTGTTCATTGTAGCTAAGTAAAAAGACTTACAGAAAAATTAGTAACTATTATAAAGACAGAAGTCTTCCTTATAGTTTCAAAGTTCAAGGGAAAACAAATGAATACAACAAACTAATATTCAAGTTTAAAGTATTTTTTAAAAATATGAAAAAAACTCAACACTACACTGTTCTGTACTTGAATATGTCATACTTTCAAATGCAGTATCTACCACTTTCATGAGTACCACATAAAACAAACATAAATGATTTTAAGTCTGTCATAAATAAATAAGCAACTGCCTGACCTCTCTGCGGCCGAAGTCTTAACTGGGCAATCTTGACAGAGAACACAGTCCCTGCAATTCCAGACTTCCCATATTTCAGATATACAAATTATTTTCTACCTACTGATGGCTTTTAAATCATGAAATGCAAAAAGGGATTCCATTGAAATTTCCCACCACTGAACAAATGCACTTGCTAACTAGTCGTGAATCTAGTATCAGATGTGAAGGAAGGACAGAGAACGAAAGTCACAACTTTCATTCAACACTGTGAAACACAAAAAAGACAACATTGTGGTGTATAACTCCCAGTTATCATGAAATGGGGAAAGAAAAGAAAATTACTTTCCTATTAATGACAATGCCCAACAACAATTCTCTTTTTTAAAATACACGATTACTACCAGTTCCACTTCAGACAGCAGTCATAATGAGCTGCCATTTGTTTTTAATGAAAAAGGACAACAGTATATATGTTTTTTTCCATCAGATGATTAACACAAATGCCCACAGATTCATTTCTTTGAACAAACACTTTGCTTGTTTTCCAGTTTTAATCTTACTTGGCAGAAGAAAGAGAAAACATTTTAAAGAAAATGTGTATCCAAACAATATTTAAACTCACATATGACTCAAAATCTTGCATGATTACACTGTAAGCTTGACAATAGAGCCTGACAGTCTTACTTTTATGGAGGGCAGAACAAGTAACTCAGTCTTAACTATGTTTGAAAGGTCATGGTGAACAGCGGAAGTTCTCAAGGACTAGAAGAAAGCAAATGTCAGTGCAATCTACAAAAAAGGGCAAGGAGGAAGATCCAGGGAGCTAGAAGATCATCTTTAGCTCTGGGAAGATGAGTGAACAAAGCTTCCTAGAAGCTGTTTCCAAACGCATTAAAGACAGAAAGGTGATTTGGGGTAGTCACTATGGACTCACAACAGGTAAATTATGCCAGACAAACCTGGATGGCCTTCTACAGTGATGGTGAATGAGAGGAGAGCATAAGTAATGTTTATCATGACTTCAGCAGGGCTTTTGACACTCTAAACTGACAAAGCACAGAGCACAGGCACCAAGGCAGAGTGAAAATTGGACCAAGCGCCAGGCCAGTCTTGAAATGTTGTGATCAGCAGTGCAAAGCCTAGCAGGCAGCCATCCACCTACTGCAATGGCTGACACTGGGGCAGACAAGGACTACAACCTTCTTTGGAGATCTGGATGATGGGACAAAGCACGTTGAACAACTGACACAAATCTGAGTGAAGCAGCTGATGCACTGGATGGTTGCACTGCCATTGAGAAATACAAACTCAAGAGGTATGTTAGTGCAGACACTAACATACAAAAGCAAGTCCCACCATTCAAGCTACCCAGCTGTAAGCAAGTATTAGTCTGGAGATCATAGTTATTAGCACATATTGTGCCTACTATGTTCTAGCATAGGGAAATGTTCATTTGTCTTAATAAGATCATGCAGTAATATAAATATACAACTTCCAAACAAAGACACAATCAGGGCTTCAGTTTGGCAGCTATTTGGTACCATTTTTCCATGAAGAAGTTCTTCCACAACACAGGTTTTTTGCCTCATACTTCTTACAAATCTTATCTCTGTACCAGTTCTGCCTTTACGTCAATCTCTAACACAAATGTATGCCTAAAGCTGCACAAATATACTCCAGATGTGGGAGTACTATCTTTTACAATGTCGACATGTCAGTGATGTGTTGGAAGGAAAAAAAAAATACACTGATATTTCCTTACCTGTTGTGCTCCATCGCCACTAACAATAGGGGAAGTCAGAAGAGGGATTTCACTACTTATAATTGAAGTGGTATCCAGTAACGGTGGATGTTCTGCCATCATTGATGGTACACTAATTCACAAGATCACCTGCAAAGAAAAGTTACTCAGATGGTTAAACTATATAAATATTTCTGAATAATTATCCTTAAAAGCTGTCTCACTTTAGAAATAACAACAACAACAGAAGATTATGAAATTAGACACCTTTAGAAAGTATGTTTCCATAGCAACCAGCAATCACACAAGCCCGAAGACGTGTTTTTTTCAGCTAACACAAGCCTTAAGTATATAGAGAGGGTGGTTTACGCCCCCTCTAGCGGCTGAATCTCAGAAGAAGATAGATCACTACCCGGGAGCTAGCAAACCAGAATCTTTTAACTTTGTAACAAACCAAGGTTTCATCTGACTGGCACGGCGGAAAAAATGCCTGCTGAGGAAAAAAGAAAAAAAGAAAAGAAAAAAGCAGTTGCTTTAAAACCTACACATACAGTGCTCTTGTTTATGTGAAACTGGTAAAAAAACAAGATGTAATAAAATGGTAACTTACTTTTTTTCTTTTTTAATAATCAAACCACTTTTCCTATTATTATAATGGATAAATATTTACTTTAGGAACAATTCATTACTAGTAAATGTTCTAGTGAGGCATAAATGAATAATAATAAAAAAAAATCTCCTGCGGAATCTGAAGTTTATAATTTTAAACTATATTAGAACCAGAAATAAAGCTGTGTCACTTTGATAACCTGTGACCCTTTAATTAGCAGCTACAACTTAGGGAAGAAGGGAAGAGATAATGCCCACACACATTAACTGTAATCCTCATAACCATACTACAAAAAAGCCGTCACTAGCACACATTGTAAAGTTCCAAGAAACCTGATAACAAAAAAAAAAGCCACAGAGGCAAGGGGCCTATAAAGGAGTGATACACTTTAACTCTGAGGAATATCACATAAAGTTACAGAAAGCAGGATTCAGCCCAGCATTCCTTTCGAGTATATTAACAAGGCAGAAGTAACATGTTTTATGACATTTTGCATCTTAGTGCTATATGAAGACTGGATGGAAGAATTAAGACCTAAAAAGCTTAACATTTTTTTCATGCTAGAAGTAAGTACTGCAAGTCTAAGAAGCGGCTTTTGAAATTGCATTTAATTTTGTTTAAAAAAATAACTAAATTATACTGGTTTACTGTACTGGTCTTAACTCAATCCCAGCTAGACCTAGTACACTTAGCTTTTGAAATGTAAAAAGAATTAGATCAACAAGAATTGAGAAACTGATATTTCTTCACAAAACAGAAAGACAGATGGAAAGAATTAACTAGGGGTGAACGGCACATTCAGAATTCCCACAAGTTAATCACATTTTGCATCTGAAAATAGTGCTTTACATCAAACATAGATGTAAAATTAGGCTGACAAGAAGCTTGTACGGTATTTCTAAAGCAGAACTCCCCTCTTAGCCCTAATTACAGTAGCCTGGTGAAAAAAATGTAAACAGAATTTTAGAGTTATACAACCTGACAGCCAGAAGTGCTACAGGCTTTTACGAGTTTTGCGTTGATATCATCTTGATACTGAAACTCCCTACAAAGACTTCAAACTTCTGGTTCAGATACACTGTCTGCTCATAAACAGAGACAATTACTAGTTACAGCATTAACTTCAAATGAAAAAATACTCGATAAAATGGAAGGAGTGATAAAGTCGGCTTAATGACACTAACTTCAGTACCAAGCTCTAGAGATACTTGGGTAACTGATACAGCTTACTACTCACCGGCATCGCCTAAACCTTCATCCCACCCAATGTACTACTTTTACATGCTAGCCCCTCTAGGGGGGATGCTGTAGCTCTGCTGTGGGTTGAAGTCAGTACTACAGTGCTCTCAGTACAAGAGGACTCACATATTAACAAAGCACTACAGGCCTCTTGTGCAGCTACACAGGATATACAGGACAGCTCAACTACCCCCATACTGATGGTTGTCCTACTGTAAAACCAGGAATTTCAAGAAAAATGCATTCTAACATTATTTAGGTGATTCATTTCCCACATAGTATTTAAGTTGAGGAGAAAGAAAAATCTCTAGGATAAAACACTCAAACCTATCTGTGATTACTTAAGAATTCATCAACATCTGTGCCAAGTCATTTATACCTGCTTAGCCAGAGACTAATTGGTCTCTCAAGCAAAAGGACAGGGTTTTTTATTCCTACCTTTAAAAGCCTTCCTCATCAACAAACAAATGCTCCAGGCCACAGTCATTGTCCACCATTTCTGCAGGTGGGCAGAGGGCTCAAGAAGTTATTTGGATTACCTTTCAAGCCAGGAAGTTTGATGGTAAGCTTCCTAGGGTATTATCCAATGACTGTTTGATGTGAAATGAATGCACAACCTGCAAGAAAGGTTAGAATCAAGACATCCCTCCTCCCACAACAGCTACAACCAGGCTTGATGTTGTGCCACTTCTTGGACTTACAGCTCCAAATATTTTGTCCTGCTATCAAAAGTGTCACAGAGAGAAAGGTAATTCCAATACCCCAAGCAATAATGCGCCATACTCCTGACCTAAGCTGGCTTGAATTTCCCCACGTTAAGGTAAATGGACCTCATTATTTCCAAGCCACCATGACAATTGCTAGTCTCTCATATCAGAAAGCACTAATTGCCCTTATCACAGGCTTTTGACTGAATTCACTCAGTGTGATCACCATGTATCAGGCATAAATCAAAACATGACTATAAAACTGAACACAATGAGAATTAAACATAACCTAAACTGACTCAAATACATATGTCATTACAACTTGTTCAGGCCTTCATAGAGTACCTCTGAACATGTCCAACATCTGGTCTCAGGTTCATTCATTCCTAGATTGAAAACGACCTTTAAGATATCAAGTCCAACTATTAACCCAGAACTAAATCATGTCTATAAGCACCATGCCTAAACATCTCATTACTACCTCTGGAGATGGTGACTCCACTATTCTCCTGGACAGCTTGTGCCAATGCTTAACAATCATTCTGGTGAAGAATTCTTTCCTACTATTCAACCTAAACCTCTCCTGATGCAACTTGAGGACATTTCCTCTTGTCCTATCACTTGTTTCCTGGGAGAAGAGCCTGATCCCCACCTGGCTACACCATCCTTTCAGGCAGCTGTAAAGAATGGTAAGGTCCCCGCTTGAGCCTCCTTTTCTCCAGGCTGAATACCCCCAGCTCCCTCAGCTGCTCTTCATCAGACTTGTGCTCCAGATCCTTCCCAGCTCCACTGCCCTTCTCTGGACTTCCTCCAGCATCTCAGAGTCTCTGTAGCAAGGGACCAAGAACTGGACACAGGGTTGAGTTGTAACTCCACTAGTGCTGAGTACAGGGGCACAACCCCTGCCCTGCTCCTGCTGGCCACACTATTGCTGATACAGGCCAGGATGCCACTGGCCTTCTTGGCGTGTTGACCAGCACCCCCAGGTTCTCTTCCACCAGGCAGCTTTCCACTCCTCTTCCACCAGGCAGCTTTCCATTCTCTTGCAAAGGTGTTTAATGATTTCATTTGTATGAAAAGTAGGTTCCCACAGGCATCCAAGGGCTTAGGTTGGTAGTTCACCTTTGGCACCCTGTCTTTAGTGTCTTAACTGGGACTCAGCTAAACTCCATGTCTAGATTCAAGCATTTGATTTATTTCGGAAACAGAGCACACTGCCCATCGATAAACCTTGACAGGAGGTACTATGTAGAATGTTATTCCTGACACCCTCTACAACAATAATAAAAGTGCTACCTGTCAGACTGTGTAATCAATCCATGAAAAAAAGCGTTTTCTTGACAATACAATATTAGATTTCTCTGCAATGTCACTGAACTAGTCATGAAGACTAAAGGTTTAAACTTCACACCAATGTGGGTCTATGCTACACGTTCATCAAAAGCCTTTTTTCCATCAGTAGTCAGGAGGCAGCAATCCATACAAGTCAGTGCACATAATATGTTCACACAGTAAGATGTAGTATGTTCACCCATTGGAGGTGCTTTTTTTTTGCTATGAGGACAAACAAAGATACCAATTTGAAAAAAGAGTGCATGGCAGGAGGAGAAGTCAGATAAAATGTAAAAAAGGTTGGCAAAATCGCTCAATAAACATATCTCTGAAATAAATTATATCACATTCAAGGCAAGGACCTCAAGGTTGTGCAGACAGAGCCTTTAGATCAGCAGATCCTACTATCTTGCGTTCAAGACCTCTTGAAGACATTTACCTATACCTTTGAAAAAGATTGGCAACTAACTTGCATCCTAAGAAAGTCTCAGAGGCCTGGAAGAAAACTAGAAGTTTTGCATTAAATACTGTGTTGTAAAAGGGGCAATCTAGTCCCGTTAGCAAATAATAATCTGAGCCCAGCACTGGAATGTTATATGTAAAGAACTAAAATACAATTAAGATTGAAAAAACCTTGTCAAATTAACTTCACATAAGCTTTCTGGTGATGGATATTGCTGAAAAAGGTAGTTTAAGTGGACTGGAAAAACAACCTTAAAATCTTCTTTGGCATTAGAGAGCATTTTTCTTCATTAGAAAAACAGAAGAGATGGATTAAAACTGAATGGACAGTCCTTAAATATTGACAGTAAATACAGAGTTGTTGAGCCATGTAAGTTTCCAATAGGAAGAGAAGGTATCAGTTCTTGGCTTCTCATTACAGAACACGTTTTTAACTTGACTCACAGAAAAAATGAAAAAAAGGAAGTCAAAAGGAAGTCTGGAAATGACAAGCTATGACAATGATAAGAGACTGAGTCATTTCAGTCAATTAAAATGGCATGAATAGCTTAAAAAGTTAGGCATAGCAAAAAGTATTAATGCATAAAGGTAAAGCTGCTATACCTAAAACCAAAAAGAATGAACTCAATCTTCTGAAGGGTTGATTCTGACAAGGACAGAAAAATAAAAGTGGACAGTCAAACAAAAGCTTGCCAAAAGTCTTTATCAGTTATATCAACAGGTCTACCTCCCTTAGCAACATGGAGGGGAGGATGTTTTTCCTGCCTCTGGCTGCAAATACCTACCATCTCTACTGGAATAACTTCACAAGCTTTGTCTCCAATTTCTGACTTAAAACTGCTGCTAACTGTTCCAAGTGTGAGAACATATTGTTCCATACTGAAAATACTGAAAGCGCAGTATGCGCGAACTGTAATTTCAGCCTTAATCCCCGCAAAGCTGCTCTGGATGATGTAACCATCCTCCAATTCCATCTAGTTTCTGGATATACTCAGGACTTAATGAGGTATTGAAAAGGGCACAAGAAAAACAGCTTGCATGTGTACAACAGGTAAGGTTCAGCCTGCAGAACCACTGCAAACAACTCACTAGCCTATTGTCAGATTTTCTGCACCACTGAAAACTTTGATGCAGCAGCCTTCAGAAGGGGTAAAATAACATGTGGGATGAACCAAAGGATTTATTTAAGGCCTACTCACTGCACCATTCTTATGGACATTAAAAGGGACCAGACAAAGAAGAGGACACATGAGAATGAATAGAGACACATTAGATGAATATAGAGATAATTCTCAGTTGCTAAGCACAGGAGCAACCAAGAAATAATTTGCTACTGATGGAGCACTAAATGCATGGTTATTTAGAAATCTACATGAACAGCAACAACTGCTGCATGAACAGCTATTTCATCTCTTGTCCTGCTACTGCATATAATGAACTAGTAGCAGACATCCAGGACTGCAAACTCCATCTACACAGAATCCGCCCTGAGTGTGTTCTACAATGCAAGTACAGAGTCTCTTAACATTACCACCAAGTTGTGTAGGTTAATGCTTTGTACATTGCATTACATTCTAAACTACTTATTGCCCACTACCCCCATCTGAACTGCTATAAATTTTCCCTGTGAATTTGAAAATGCCTTGAAAGACTTTTCTGAAGCCTATCAGAGCTGAAACAAAGTGAGGGTATCCAAATTTACTGGATGTGATTTGCTTAGCCTCCAGGGCTTATGCCTGAAGAACCTTTAAGGAATGAATTACATCAACAAGGCAAAAGGCTAAATGATGTTAAAGCTCAAGAACTGTGTTCTACTCCATAGTTCAGTAAGCAAGTTTGCCTTCCTGAACTGTTACGACAATTGAACTCAATTCTTAAATGCCTTCAGATTTGGTCCTTTATTGTTCTGTGGTATTACCCTCAAGTTGTAAAGCACAATACAATGCTGCTTTTTACTCTGTCAGTTGCTCACTAAGGGTTAAGGGTGTTGTAAGGCTGAGATCATTGGGCAGTACATTCAGTGCATTTCCTCTGCACATGCAAAGGATCAGCATTTCCACCTCCAAGAGACTAGCAGCTGATCTTAAGGGTAGTCTCTGAAAAACACATCAGCATTATATCAGCTGGATCACCAAGGTAAAACAACATGAGTCAGCAGCACGTGTCCCGTAGCAACGACAGCATACGAGGCTGTATTAGCAGAGAAGTACAGCCAATGGGCTGAGGGAGGTGATTATTCCCTGCTATTCGGTAGTAATAAGCTGGAATCTGGAACACCACGTTCAGTTTTCTCAGCCATCTCCTCGTCCCAGTATAAGAGAGATGCCACAAAGACTGTTCCTGGGCTTAGGCCCATGAAAGGCAAGGAGAAGCTAAGAGCACTAGGGTAGCCAGGGGTCACCTCCTAGGTGAATGCCAAGGATGCTGGTTGAGAGCCTTAAATCAAACTCCCCCTGGAAGCATGTTGCAAAAGCACAAGTGTTTGGACAATGCTCTCAGACACAAGGCATGACTCCTGGAGTGTCCCGGGCAATGCCAGGAGTTGGGCTCTATGATCATGACAGGTCCCTTCCAACTCAGCATATTCTATGATTATGTGATGGGCATGCACTGCACCACTGGAAATTCTATCTGTCCATAAAGATAAAAAAAAGAGTATCTTGACAATGCAAGTGGTGCAGCACTGGCATACCCTGCCCTGAGAGGCTGCAAAATTATTAATCCTGTAGATCAGCAGTCTCCAAAGAGGGGAGTCTCCAAACACACCCCAGCACAAGTCAACTCTTGGCATGTGAGAAGAAAATATTTTTTGTCACTGAAAAAAAATCTGAAATACTGGTTTTCATCTCTCTTTTTTTTTTTTGCATATGCTTTATAGTATACATATATTAATAGACTAGCATATGCATATAACTAAAAAGATTATATATATGGGAGGTGCATGCTTAAAATGTTCTTTACTCATTGGGTGCATGACCAAAAATTTTGGAGACCAGTGCTGTAGAAAATCAAAATCTGATCATGCAAGGTCCTACCAAAGGGCTGAAGAAGGCAATCATCAAAGACCCTGTCAAGCAGAATTCTCCTATGAATTCCAGAATATCAGCCAAACAAAATACAACACATAATATAACAATGCTGTGTATGAAAAAAACATATGGACCACTCCTTTCCTAGAGATTCACTGCTTCTGGTTATCGAGTTTGACACAAAATATAATGAATTGATTTATTTACAACTATAGGACTTATAAGGCCACATTCCACAGTGGTATTACTGGCGCCTACTTAAGGACACACTTGCATTGCTGTTTTTTTCCTCAGTTTTTATGATTTACATAGTACTGCTCCTCTACCTACCTACATATCATCATAATGCTTACAGCAACTTAATACTCTTTCACATCCTAATTCTGTCAAATCTAGTGACCAACTGACACAAACTTTAATTATTCCAGAGAGCTGTTCAGAAAAGCCATGAATTCTACACCACACAAGAATGGAAAAAGGGACAAGACAAAAGTACCTAATACAGAAGGGTGCAGCATAAGAAATTGGCTTAATGAAATTAACACTAACTGTTTCCAAACTGGATGTTGCTCTCACACAAGAAGTAACAAACCCAGGGCTCTTCCACGATTTCTTTGTCAGTGCTGCAGTTTCATACATGCTTCAAGCAGTATCATATTGCAGCTGCCAGTTCCAGGTTGCAATAAGGTGTGCTTTCCCACAGGATTCAGCACAGCAGAGCTGGTGTGCATTCCTTCCTCACCTGGGCCTTCACGCAGCTACACTGCCCCAGGAACCACAGGCAAGGCTCATCCTCCAGTCCAGGTAACTTCCGGTAAGAAATAAAAGCTTCTTTGAACAGGAGACAACACTTGGGTTTTGCCAAAGACCAAGGAATGAATTTACAGAACCTAAAAGACCATAAAACCACCACCCAATCCTAATGCATTAAATGCTTTGATTCTGCCTTCTCCAACATGGAGACAGCAGATGCACTTGAAAAACAAACATCTTTCAAATGGCTGAAGCAAAAAATCCCCGTTTTATATACATTAGAGCCTCACATCTGATTCTTCAAGAAGATGCAAGCTACTATTTAAACTTTTCCTGTGAGTGAGACATTTATAATTAAATACTCACCATATCTGTTCTTTAGTGTCTACTGTAAGATAAATTTATTCTTTTCTATTTTCTACAGCCCTCAAAACATATCTCCTTGTCTGACAACTTCAGACTTGTAAAAATTACTAATTTCTTCCAATCTGTCAAATCGGCCATCCGGTTCAGAACTTATGAGACAAGAGTGGACAAACAGAAGTGCCCAAGATGTACAAATATGCTAAAATGAGGAAAACTCTAGAATATTCCAATGCAGCCCTAGGGTGAAGAGGAAAGAACAAATAACATACAACAGATGTTAGTAATATCACTTAATGCACCACTGGAAAAAGCTCAGATAGAGAGATGCAGCTGGTGTAGAAATGTATTAGAATATAATTACCCAGAGATCCATAAGGTTGTAGCTGAACTATTAAAGTTATGAAGCATGCTGAAGAGTTTTGTGTTCGTTTTTAAGAATCAGAACTGAGGAAAAGGATTTTAATTTCTCTCCCTCCTTGTACATTTACCACATTTTCCAGTCAAAGAGTTTCAGATGTGGCAATTAGAGTATATCAGCTTTTCTTTTTCAGTTTTGACCTAATTATTTCAATTAATATGCAGTTTAATTTCTCATACACTTAGCTCCTGATAAGTATTTTTCCTGTTTTAGAAATGTTTTCCCGGGACACTTGATAAAATACTTTCCAACAGAACAGAGAAGAGTTACTTTTTGTTAGAAGAAAGGTGTTCTGGGGAACATTTCTCTTTCACTAATTTGTCAAACTCCTTTTAAGTACAGCAGAAATGAAATGGCTATTCCCTTCAGTGCTGGTCACAATACTAAAGACGCAGATAGGCAACACAGGAAAATTATAAAAAATAGGATAGTTTCACAAAGTAAACCAACAAAGTCAAGTCTGAGAGTCACTTAAGAGTGAAGATCACTAGAGGTTTTAATAAGCATCAATGGTCCTAGTAAAAAAAAAAAAGAATAGACAACATCTACCATCAATATGGAAATACTTGTGTTGTCACAGACACTCACTCGACATAATTCTCAAAGTCTGAGAAACACAATAGACAATTCTGTTCATACTATGTTACCACTGGAAGGTGAACACTAAAAGGTGTAAAATTAATGCAGTACTCTTATGAAGGAAACACTGACTGCTGAGCAAGTGCAAGTTGCATGTCAACAGCTGAACAGTTACCAGATCTGACTTATATCCTGTAGTCACTACCTGATCTACTCAGAGTGAGAATTTCCAAGCCCCACAACAGAAAACCATAGCATTGTAGGAGTTTAGTGTGCTAGAGTAAATTAATACTTATTTCAGGTTAACTTCATACTTCAGACTATAAACTGCAGATTCAGGAGCAGTTTCAAATGCAGTTCATGCATTCAAGTCATGAGTACTATTATGTATGAAAGAATGCATAGCAGATAATTGGAAATATTCCAGCTGTTCAAGTTTAATGCATTTGTATTTATGAGCCAGCAGTTTTTGAATCTGAGCCAAAGAGGCCAAGTTTTTAATAGTAGCTGATATAGGAAACTAAACTTTTGAAGGTGAAGGTGAAAACTAGACAATTATAAACCAGTCATCCATAAAGGCACAATATGTTCATGGACACTTATGAGCTCAGCTTGCCCAGCACAAGTGCTGAACGCTTCACCGTACACAGCAAGACCAGTGCAACCAAAACAACTTCAAAACATCACATTCTGGTTTTAAATGTTGGTGTTATTACTATACTATTAAAAAAAAATCCACAATCCTTATCTGGATGAAGTACATATAACTTGAAGCTGTTGCCTATGAATAATTCAGCACTTCCCACCTATTTGCCTGTCCCTTTCATACCTTCAAAGAACTCTTAAGCTTTTAGCAAGGGGTAAGTGCAAACCTAACACAAATCAGAATTTATGTGTTAGTTTTATTAGGAACTAGCTTGATACTGTGTATTTTACAATCAAAGAGCAAACTGTCAGCAGCCAGGTGCAAACCTATACCTAGTCTTTAGCAGGTACATTAATCCAATGCACTGACATACACAGGGTGCAATACTGTGACCTCCTTTGCCTTGGACAACATCTTCCATTTAGATACTCATGGGAATCTCCCCAAAAAGAAATGAGGAGAATGGACTGCATAGTGTATTTTTTGCACCACTTGTAAAAGATCTGCAATGCAATTCCACTTTATTTATGCTATATTGATCTAAACTATGTTTTGTTTTACACTCTTGTAACTCTCAACAATTTCCTTAAAACCTCCTAGTTTTACTTTTATACCAGCAAAATTAGATTCTTCTAAGCTTCTGCCAGGACTGGATTTCCTTCAGTTTTTTTTATGGAAATCACATGGCCTCAAAACCAACTTGGCCTTTCCCACTTAACTGTTAGTTTTGCCTTCATTTCTGTTTAATAACATGCTTCGTTTTTGAGAAAACAAGCAAATTCAATGCCAAGAATCAAGCTACTTCCTCATTTGTCATTGACTCCCTTTTCTCGGAGGCTGTGAGGAGCAATGAGAAATTTCCAAAATAATTTTTCATATGATACCTTGAAGGCAAACTAAAAACATGGATATATTTTTATTAATGCCTGCAACTGGTCAGTGAGATAAATTTATTGAGAGACAGCTGCTGGTATTGGAGCTACAAAGAGTGCATGACTCAAGCAGAATGAGCTTAAAGAACTCTTATGAAACAGCTTTTTCCTACTCATTCTGAAAAATGAAAACTGTGCTATCCAAATATAAGGTGACGCAGGATCAATGAGGCTACAAGTCTAAGAGACTTCAAAATTTCTCTCCAGTGATTCTTTTGGAAAAGCCGTAGATTTCTGCTTCCATAAGGAACAGGACAACAACAGAACATGACAAATCAAGACAGACATATGAAAACTACTTCCCAAGAGTAAAAAGAAGCTCTTTTGAGGCCTAACAAACACATTTGAAGGGTGCTCTATTATCAAGAATTTAAACTCTAAGTCAGTTCTGCTAAATTGTTCTAGCAGATCCCACTAGCACCACTGCAAGCAACTGTCAACAACATGAATTAAACTGTAGGACAGATGCAGCTTAAAATTAATCATATAAGAATTGGTCAGTTTTAACATAGAAGTTTTCTGATTGACTCTACACAGAAATGTGCAAATACACAAGCGAATGCTAAATTGGAATAAACAGAGGAAGTGATTCAAGAGGAACTGCTTCTGCCAGTGTCAATGCACCACATTCATGAAGCTACAGACCATGATACTAAAAAACGTCAAGAGGCACACTGCTAGGTGCTTCACTTTCCTAGTATTAAACTCAGTCACAATGGCACTGAAGCAGTTACCTGTACACCATAAGAAAAAAAATAAAAGGAAAAAAAAAAAGCAAGCAGAACAGTCAATCAGCACCTCAACCTGAATGCAACTCTTCAAGTCTGAATGTGCTACTCATTCAAGAGTTCTCCAGTTGAGTAGCGTCTGCAACTACTGATGGGGAACACAAGCAAAAAGAAAGTGGGTTTCCAAGGTGATAAGGTGATATTAGCAATCCCTTGTTCCACACCATCCTCCTAGAAAAGTTTTAGTTAATTGAAACACCATGGGACCAACCACTTTGATTATCCAATCAAAGGACAGAGGAGGACAAAGCTGCTCTTAAGCTTCCTTTCTTACATACGAAGTTGCAACACTGAACAGTTGTCAGTTTGTTAACAATACAATCACAAAGTCAGAAACTGATTGTTTTGAGCTGTATGGACATGATGTAAATACTTAAATGTACCAGGGTACTTTTGAGCTCTATTACTTGATTTATGGTAACTTACCCTCATCGTTGAAATGCCACCACTGAGTGGAATGTGCATATAAACTAATATTCTAAAACAGGGGCAGTCAAGTTATTAGCAAGCCTGAACAAATTTTAAAAAAAGACATTTCAGCTGCATCAAAGATTCATCATTGCCAACAGTAAATGCTTACTTCCACAACCTCTTTTAGTTCTAACTTATTAGTACTTCATTTCAACATCTTCAATCCACTTTCATACTAGACTATATGGGTAATACTTGTCTTATAGTGTCATCCTTCCCATTTACATTTTTAATAGACTCTACAGGATTTGCAGAGGCATAGTAAATCCTGCGTTTTACGACATTTATTCTTACTGTAGAAAGCCCCCTAAGAGTCAATGTGTATTTTGAAATATTACTGCATAGTTATAGTCACAGCTCTTTCTCACTGCCAAGACAAGTCACCAAAGTTTGAGCTGAACCTTCTTGTCCATTCAATTTCTGCTCACAGATTAGTTTTCAGCTACCTGCACACTTTTTGCAGATCATTACTTGATTTGCTATCCCTACGTAAAATGTGTTCTCCTGCCACAGAGTAAAATTGCTCCACTTGCTATTCTGTTGTCTCAATTTCCTTCTGTGAAGTTATCTAGTAGACACAGTTCTTCCAGTCAAAAGAACAAGAAACTACAAAAACCACAAAACCTTGCAGTTTAAAAACTGCAACTTAGAAAAGGAGGATTTATTTTATAATCAAAGGAGTAAGATCTGGTATGGAGCATGCCATGTTAGTGAGGGGAAATGAGACAACAGCTGGGCAGCAGCCCACGCTTGCAGGATCCCCTATACCACTGACATTGGGTCTATACACTGGGGAAACTCAACCCCATTCACAAGGGAGTATCTACACCTGTGAATTACAAAGGGTTTTTTTACTTTTTACTGTCGGTGACAGTAAAACTCAAGGTTTGGTAAGTTCATTTTCACTTCAAGTTATTCAAAATCAAAAGCAAATAAGAACTGAGCTTTACAGATTTAAATTCAACCAAGGTACAAAAAACCCAAAGCAGATTCAAAAGAAATGTTATGCAGAAGGTAAAGTTAACATTCATGTCCTGCATATTCCTTTTCACTTCCAGTTACAGAATAAAGTTATACCTATCCACACCTGTCACAGTATAAATCCTTTTGGACCTTGTTGAAGACATTTGTTACATCTTATAATGTGCTGTGCTTCTCTTATTAATGGCTAATAAAAATTACCTCTACTGGTCAAACTGGGATTGCAAACTTGTAGATAATTTAATTTTTGACAACTTGTTTGACAAGTAATTAAATATATAAAAAGGTACAATATTTTCTACTGCCTATAAATGCAGAATTTTGCAATATTACTTTTCATCTGTCCTAAATACTTTGGAACAACTCTGGCAGCAAACTTGGGGGGAGGTATACCATAGGTGTGTTCAGTGCTCCTGTTGAACTTCTGTGGACTGCTCTTGGGGTGGTGTTTGACACCCAAGGTACTAAATTGAAATGGAGGATACCAATGTTAACCTAAGTGATGTTGTGACTGCAGAACAGCATGAACAGGAGATCCACATATCCTGAAAAAGTAAAAACTTAAAGGCAGACAAAAATATAAATTCTGTTAAGAAAACTGGTAGATATATTGGTCTGGTGAGACTGAGGCAAACAAATGTGCTTGCCTAGACACAAACAGTGAACATTTACTGGAGCCATGAACAAAGAGGGCTAAGCATGTCCAGTCTAACTCAGGTTGAAATGTGCTGTTAAGACATCACTAATGAGCAGGGTGCTAAAGCTTTAATAAAGTATTTTAAAAAACGAAAGGATATTCCATTCCTGAGGTACTTCAATTCTGAATACAACAGTCTTCAAAACCAATATATCCAAGAAGAGTAATAACACAGTCCTCTATACAACTGTGCCATCAAAGTGAAGACCAACAGTTTCTGCAGTTTGTGTTGTAACCAAAACAGATTATCAATACAACCAAGAAAAGGTGCATAATCTAACAAGTGAGTACATCAAGAGTCCACCATGAAAGGAACAGCTAAAAAATCTATTTCATTACTGACAAAAAGAGCATAGCAAATGCTATTTTAATGTACATTTCATTAAAGTCATCTATGACAGGTTAGTAAAAAGTCTGCAGATGTTCAGTGGTCACAGGCTCAAGAGTGTGTCAGCAGCTGGAACGGGACCAGATTTCTGGGGGGAAAACAAAATTACTTTGAAAATATTTCTTCCATCTGAAACCAAATGTAAATTAATTGGAACAATTAAAGATGACAATCTACAAGCAACATTTAATTGTATTAAGTGTTACAGACATTTCCTAAACATCCTGCTACCTCATCAGCCCTACGAAATACAGACCTGAGGATGACAATCCAAAATACTACTGGATATAAACACAACCATTAAACTTCATGAATAGACAAGATTAAGAAAAAGGCTGATAGTGTTCTTCTGTTGTCATCAAGTGAATATCAGCATTAAGGAAGCTCAAAGTTTACTGTATATGGCAAAGAACAAGAAAAAACCAGTCATTTCTGTAGCTCAGGAAACACTGGCCCCATGAGCAAAATAAACATTGTTCATGTTTGCTGAACAGAAAAAGCTGCAGTGTACTCATTCCAAACTATTATTGCTTTCCTGAGATACAGACAGTATCTTTTAGTTAAACTAAAGACTTGACAGTCCAAGTCAAATCCATTTTTACTGAGATCTGGTCCTACAGGAAAAACATCAGCTCTCAATTCAACTCATGTACTCTAAATTGCAATGAAGTTGAATTTTACTACAAATTGCCTGGGAATTTCCCCAAGCCAACAGTCTTAAAGAAATCAATGATAAAATAAAGAAGTGTTATTGACACCTATAACACAGAGAATCCAATTCACATTCTAGATAACAGAAATGCACTGATGGAGCATGACATTATCTGCAGACATTTTAGCAGAGATTGAACTAAAAATCCCACAACAATTAGACACTGGAGGTCAAAAAAGATACAAAGTTGCTAGAGGAAGATAAGAATTCCTGAGGTTCCAGTAGGCACTGAGAAGGAACATCAATGGATGCAGACAACACTGCCTAGGAAGTAGGCCTGCATCCTCACAAAAACAGTCTTCTCTGGTATCTGTCTGTCTGGGAATAAACAAGACTGCACGTTTGCCAGTTCAGCCCTAAAAGGGGATCAGCGCTGGGTTACAGGATTTGCCACTGGCAGAGGCATCAACAGACAATCAGAACAACAGCCCATAATATCTTTCCAGTGTTCAGTATTTCTACAGACCAACATATATACAACAGCATACACTATTGCAGAAGTGGCCTGCCAGCAAGGGAAATTGTGGCATCGTCTAAATGCATTTACATGTTAAAACCATTATGATAAAGTACTGACAAGGATGAAAAATTGAACCTCTCTTGAAGTCAGCCTTTAAGAGTTTTTCTCAAATCCTAAGACAGAATACTGCAGAAACATGGTCAGCTAAGCAGTTAAAGCTGCAACAACAATTCTGAAAGACCTCTTTGAGATCTTCAGCCAAAATTATCATCAGCATAACACTGAGTTGGCCGATGAAGGTCCAAATTCAAGCAAAATTAAATGGCCACGAGGCAAAGGTTAACAAAGAAAAGCATCCCAAGATCCACAGGACTCACATCCCAAAGCAAATGAGTTATTAGTCCAAATGTTAATTGAAGTTTCCACAGCTCCATTACACCACTGCTCATAAAAATCTAAAGATTTTGAGTTTTAAGTTCACAAACTACTAGAAATTCCAGCCTGAAAAAGGTAGAAATGCTATTAATGGACTGAAATCAGCTAACTTTAATGCTAGGTGTAATGACCTGACCCTCGTGTAACTCATACACCTAGAGCTTGTCATACAGCAAAAAGCGTCCAAAGAGCTCCATTTGCCTCAAAAAAAAACTTAAGACACTCACCTAATTCTGTTTTAATATTATCATCTACAGTAGTCAGCCTGTGGCTTTGCTCAAAGCCGATTGCTCATCCCCAACCAAGTGATCTAAGCAACAGATCACTGAGTCCTGGCCTTTCTGAGGACAACGATCTCTATCTCTCTTAACCAGGGCTTCATCTGCTAAAAATCAGATGGAAAATAAGCTGTGGAACTGATACAGCACATCAATTTCCTCCCCCAAAGTCACCAGAAAAATCATTCTGGTGCAGTTTGCACAAACTATTTGCAGATTCAATATATGTGTGTCAAGATAACTTGTGTACGCAGAGTGAATCTAGCCTAGATGTTGTGTTTTCAAACTTGACCAGCATCCTTCCTGCTCCCTCATACTTAGTAGAAACACTGGCTGTCAAGAATTCTATCCATTGCCAACACTGAGTACTGGAGATACTCAGCTACTTCTGACTTTCACATGTGTGTACAGCTTTCTCCCTACCTGACAGCTTGCTACTTCCCCATTCATCATGTGATTAAATTTCATAATTATGAGACCATTTCTTAAAAAAACAAAAGAGGCAGAAAAAAAATGTAACTGATCATAGTCTCTGAATTTTAAAGACCGCTGATTTGCTGTGACTCATACTATTTCACAACACAGAAAATAAACACATCTATGGATGCAGATTCACATCAGTTAAATTTCTATGCTGTATAAAGCAGAAAGTTTCCCATTGCCATAACAACAAATAGCTTCTTTTAAGCAGAAAGTCTAGCAGAACTGGGTCTTACAGCTTCTAAGACAAATGCTGCCCAGTACTCAGCAGCAAAATTTGTAGAGATTTTAAGTCTCCTTGAAAATTTAAGGCATTTCTAATCAGGTATATATTTGATCAAATGTTGACTTAAATTCACAGAAATTACTTCATAACGTGAAATGCTCTGGAATAACACTTGATCTGCAAGGTGGATAATAAATTGCCTCTGACAGGGTTAAGCAAATGACTAACACATCCTGAGGTGCCATTTATAACATTTTCTTCTACCAAACGTATCTTGTTTCTGCGGCTTATATTCTTCACACACTAAAAATCAGCTGAAAAGTTTCATTTTTGCTATTAGTTGGTTTCACTTTCTAAGTTGCGTTGGAAGCAACGAAAAGTTTCTGTTTAGGTTGGGCGATACTCAGGGAGGGGGGAATCGGGAGTAAATCTGGCTGAAAGAATAATGCCTCTGCTAGGAGTCGGCAAGATGATCACCGTGTTTTCGGGCAGACTGTTTTACCTACATAAAGAAGCTCATTCCCTTTAGCTGGGCATTATGAGGGAACCTTTACGGCTTCGGCGGAGAGCAACAATAACAATAACAACATCAACGAGAAAGAGGTGTCGAACACCACCACTGCCTTCTCCTCCCCGCCTGTCACAGCCGGCTCAGCTGTTCTGGTCGCGCTCCGCATCTGCTTCTTTCTCCGGCTCAACCACCGCCTCCTCCCGCGGCCGCCGCGCCGCAGCCCGGCGCTGACAGCGGGCGGATCCCCGCGCCCCGGCCGGCAGAGGCACCTCCGAGCGACGGAGGGGCGGCAAACAAAGTTTCTTTCGCGCGTCTCCTTCGGAGGCACCGGCTCCCGGTCCTCCCCGGCGGGGAGCGCCGCTTCTTAGGCACCGGGGGCAGGCAGCGGCGCCGCCCCCGTCCCCTCGCACCCCTCTCGCCGCCCCGCGGAGGGGAAGGCGGCGGTTCGCCATCAGCGCCTACTCACCGCCATGGCCCCGCGGCTCTCCCGGCTAACGGTCCGCGCTCCGCCGCCAGCGGGCAGCGGCGCCGAGCGCCAGGGGGAGTTCCCGGTGGCGCAGCTCGGGCAGGGGCGGCGCTTCCCCCACCCTTTTGCCCGCCCACTCGCGGTACCTACGCTCCGGCCGCCGCCGCTCCGCCGCCTCTTCCTGCCCTCCCCGCACCTGTCACTGCCCCCTGCTCCCGCCGCCGCCCCCGCCCCGCCGCCTCAGCGCTGCCCGCCGCCTCGCCCGGCGACACGCGGCCGCCATCTTTGGGGAGGGCTGGGGGGGCCGCGAGGGGACAGTTGGCTCTGGCGCGCAGTGCGCCTGCGCGGAGTCCTCCCGTGCGGGTGGGCGGGGCGTTGGCGGGAGGGAGAGGCGGGGCTAATATATGTGGGCGTGGTTTGTGAGCTGTATGGGCGTGGTCTATGGGGAGGGCGTGGTCGGCGAGAAGGGGTCAGTGGGGTCAATGGGGTCGGGGCGCGGCCATACGGGGCCTTGACCTTAGCCTATACTGACATCTGGAGTCAGGGCTTACTTGTGTAAGCCCTACTTAGAAATAACAAAAGCATCTCTACAACCCACAACATATCCCCATACCAGCCACTGTGAAGAAATTTAACTCTATCCCAGCCACACCCAGCACATATTCTACCCCTTACTCCATACTATTTAGACCACGGCCAGGCCTCACATTATTCATTACAATTTCACCAACCACTATCCTTCTTCCCATAATTTGATATAATACATAGATGTTATTCCGCTAGTCGATGGACCATCCTTGCAATATGTCCATAAAATGTCCTTTGAGTTCATGTAGTCCATGACTGTGGGTTCCATCAGTTATGGGAGTCACTTGGGGTGGCAGAGGTGTGTTTTGTGGAGATACTGGGCATCAAAGCCACCTTACTGATGCACCGGCACTTCTTCTTTAAGGCTTCTTCTCCATCATTACATGTGGTTTCTGCAGTAGTAATTCCTGTAACATACAACTCAAATTATAGGAGTGGGCTGGCCCAGGCTGGGCTCCTGCTGGGTGAAGTGAAGGGTAAGAGGAGTTGCCTCTTTCCTATACAACCATTATCACAATGAAAGTCAAAGGGTGGAGGCTGCGCAGGGCAGCACTGTGGGCACCTGAGATGTCCCCTGCTTGCTGCCCAAGCACATAGTGTCCAGCATTGGAGAGGAAAGGGGAAGAAACGTGCTTTTCCAGGCACTTGTGCAGGGAGGAAATATCTTCCCTCAACACCTGCAATATTCAGCTGATGTCCTGAATGCTAATTTGTGATTATCCTTTGCTTAATATTTGTCCTTTCAGCTGTTATGGGTCAAAATTATTTTACTACAGTGTCTGGCTTGATGACATTTGGCAGCACTGGACCAAACCAAATGAGATGTTTTATAAAGTGGTTTTGTTAATTTGCCTTAAAGCTCTCTGTTATTAACTTACTAAGTTCCTATTTCTTTTGCATTTCAGCAGTGTTCATATAATTTTGATAGCTTCACAGCAGGCAGAAGGTAGCTCCTACCAACAAAGGATACACCAATCAATGTTTGGTTTCCCACTATAGGCCCTCTTTCCCAAATGCAGAATTTTAATGGTGAATAGCATACTAGACTGTGGTATCTCAGATCTCAAAAAATAGAGAGGCTTGGGACTGATCAATATTTGGATGAGCTACCTCATTAGATACTGCGGAAAATGCTGCTGGTGATTCATTCAGTGGCATTCTTCTGTCTATGAGTCAGGGCTGAACAAATGCCACTGCACAGCATTAGTGGGTCGTACCATTCAGGGACATAAACTGGGTATTTTTGCCAGGTACATCTGTTGGAAGATCACTGATTTTCCTGTCTTATTTCTGTTTCACTATGGCTTTCCAGAACTGGCCAGCAGTTGTAGTGGAATACAGTGTGCTGGTTTTGCATTAAACCCTTTGCAAAGTGTTTCCACAGTTCCTTTTGTCAGGCACCACTGATTGGTAGTGGGGCCAAGAACAGCAGTGGCAGCAGTGGCCATGGGCACCACTTAGGCAGCCACAGATCCTGGCTTTCTGTCAGACTGTACAGTTTGAACTGATGATGCAGCATGGATTGTACAAGCCCCACTGCTGAGAGCCCTGGGAGGGAGCATCCTTCATTCTTCCTCCTGGCTTTCCAGGGCTGCTTCCCTCACACTTCCCTTACAGGTGAAATCAAGAAATCTATGTGGTGTTTTGGATGCATGGGTGCCGACATAGAGCTGGGACAGGGAATAGATGAGAGTGATTAGGGCTCTTCTCCTCATCCAAACACTGGTCCTAGTGGTGTGTAAGTTTGCACTGCATGGCACAGTCCTCCACCTGCTTCCTTCCTTTTTATCTCATAGGTGTATGAATAAGTGTATATGAAATTCCATTTTCTGCTGGAAACCCAGTTAAAGTCACCTAGAAATCATTCTGAATAATATTAAAAGTGGGTAGAAGGCATCGGGGAACCAGTATAAGGACCTCTTTGTCTCTCTTTAGGGGCTTGTGAATAAATGGATTTTTCCAAATCAAAACTAAACTAGATTGGAATTATTTACAAATCTAAGTTTCCTATATGGTTCTCAGGTACTTCTAGATGATTGACCAAATGCTCTTGCTTTTATCCTCTCCTGAACTTCCAGAAGGACTTATTCAAGACAGAATTTCTTTACAGTAATGTATCAGATACACATCCAAGTGCTAATGATGAACATTTATGAAATTAGTATTGCAGCTAAATTCAGCAGAGGAGAGGAGACAAATACAAAAACGTATTGCAGAGTACCCTGTTAACATACAGTCATGACTGAATCATAATGCCCTCCTTCTCTGGCTCTCACTTTTTCAGTCAAACCAAGTTACTGTCTGCAGACAACTGTGAAGAACTGGTGTTACAACAGTCATGATTTCAGGTTTGCATTGAGTTGTATTTATCCAGCAAAACATGTAGCAATCTGGTGCTCGGACCCAAACTGAGCCACTCGTGATAGTTTTAAAGCCTACCTCACTTGATCCAATCCTCCAATTCTCTCCATTCTTGCAAGGTGCCCCATCCCTGGAAACATTTAAGTCTAGTTTGGATGGAGCTTTAATAAGCCTGATCTAGTTGAAGATGAACAGGAGTGAAGATGAACTCCTCATTGAACAGGAGTGGACTAGAACTTCAAGGATCCCTTCAAAACCAAACTATTCTATGAAGCATTCATAGAATAATGACGTTAAATGGGGAAAACCTTCAGTTTTAAAGTTAAAATAATGTGGCTTAAGTTGGAGAGTTCAGCAAGTTTCTCACACACAGCATGCACCTCCATAGTGAACGACTCATTTTCACACTTCAGCTGAATTTATAATCACCTGTAGCACCTCTGCCAGGAGGAAGAATGGTGACCTCTCTCATCAGTGGCAGCTTTGCTGCTGTCACAGCTTCCTGAGCCTGTAAGGGCAGTGGTAGCCAGATCAGCAGACCTGCAGTCAGACTTCACAGTGTCTTTACAAACAGGTTTGTATTCTAATCTTCATCTGAAAACACTAGTGGGAGCATTTACCCTGGTCTCACAGGCCACAAGGAGAGCAGTTTGGATGGACTGTAGGCTATGAGAGCCATGAGTTCAGTAGCACTGCTGCCTTCTACCAGACAAGTAGTGTCAGTGTAATACACAAGAATTAAAGAAATACAGCTGGTGCCTATTCTCTAAAATAAGTAATGCATGACTATAACTCCCTTAAAGTAAACTTGCTATAGATAACAGCAAGGTGAATGTGTTGGCAAAAAAATTGCAGAAAATTTTATTATCACAAATTTGAGTTACTGATTCCTCTGTGTTATCAGGCATACTGTGTCCTCACCTGAGCCGCATAACATTCTTTATTTGTCAAGATTGCTTTCAAAGAGGCTGCCAATCAGTATAAACTATTTGCTGGTTTCTGATTTGTATGAAAGGTTTTGAACTGTAAAAAATCCAACTTTAATATCAGAATGTTTTATCAAAATAAAGGTTTGCTAACAGCAGTTTAATGCTAGGTATGATTCACTTCAACGGTAAAATATGTGTTTGTGGGGAAAAGGGAATCTCAGATTTAATTAATATGATCAGCTGTGTTTTTACAAAGTTTGGTGAATTAGTAGAACACAAAGTACATCGAACAATGGCATATAATAAAACGTTTATGATGCCTATAACTGGTTTTTTGACACTTGTTATAGAGTAAGTATTGTATGATATATTTTACCATGCTTTTCTCAAAATGCTGATGGACTCAAATCCACAACTCATTGTCTTCTTTACCTGCTTTTCAGGACATGGATGATGAGCTAAATAATTCTATGACAGGATTGAACCAGCTGAAACTTTAAAATGATGGTATCAAAAAGAAAGGGAGAATTAAAAGGAAAAAAATACTAATTCCATCAGAGGCAACAGAAGTAACTCCAACACAGAATCAGGAATTTGAGGGAAATTCTAGTTTCTTAAATTCAGAGGTTAGCTGGAATCTGCCATTTCCCTCCTACTGATTAATTTCATTTTCTGGCAGAAATTCCCTTGATTCAATAGGATTACTTTTAGAACTGGTGTTGAATGACAAGAATAGGTATGGAAATGTACAATTAAGATGTTTGAGCACTAAACCAAACCAAACTCTTTAAGAAAAATTAATGAGTCAAAATTTTTTAATCTTAGCACCATGATTTAGACTTCAAGAGCATTCACTGTAGTACATATGACAGGGCAACCTAATTGTGTGGCATCTGTTTCCCTGATATGTTCATTTGCCAACAGGAAGGCAAAATACATGCATACAAAGATGAAATAAGTGGTTTAGAACTCAAAATAATTTATCTTACCTTATTAAAATGGAAAATATATATGGTGCAAACCTACTTCATATAATATTACTTTTCAAACTCAAGTCAAAAAACTAAAATGCAAACAGTGAAAAATGCCTCACAGTTATGTTCACCTTGGCATTCTTGCAACTGATCATTTTGTACCTTGCGGATCTTTATTTGTTGAAATCAGCCACTTAGTTGAACTGTGATTTTCCCATCATGAATTAAGACTATGTTTTCATATTAAGTTTTGCCTTGAAGTGATATTTAAAACAGTGGTTGTATGCACCAACAAAGCAATATATATTGTCCTATATATTTAGAAAACACTGACCTTTGTTTTGGCTTTATGAACGGAGGTATTTCTGAATTGTCTTTAGTGATCTTCTAGTTAACAGTTGGCTTGTGATAAATAAAGCTGAATAATCAGCTAGCTCTGGTTGTAGTCAAATTGTTTACCAGAAGCATACTTTGAGTTTGTGCTTCTGCTTGCTGTTGGCTGGAAATAATTTTGTAGCCTTTTTTTCAAACTATGGTGAAAAGTTAGACATTAAAAGCTCCACTGTATGAAAACAAAGACTTAGAAAACCCAGGTGCAGAATTTAAGAGGGTAGGTTACTAAACTACATTTATTTAGGACCTTTTTCCTTCTTGAATATTCAGGATATTGCGTATTCTTATGCAAGTTTAGATTTTTCCAGGAGATTTGCTCTTGGGATAAATAGTAGCTTTCATCTGATGGACCACTGAGAGTCAAATGTGAATTTCTTTCTTTTTGTGAAGAGTTGTATCTGGCAGAGTTTAGGAGGGACTGATTTTGCTTAGGACTTTTTGACCTAGCTGAGTAGAGAGGAAGTTACCTGTCCTATTTGAGCAGCTATGCCCCTACAGCGATTTTTAAGAAGCACAAGATTTCCATTATCTCATCCTGAAATGCTGGATTTGGGGGTTGTGCTGTGACTCTTTTTTTTCCCATCCCTTTGAAATACCAGACTCACATTGTGATTGAAAACAAAGAATTTGAAGAAAGTTTTCATCAACCTCTTCACATAAGAGTGTATTTCAAGCTTGTTCAATAAAAGACCTTGCAGTGCAAGTCCTTGTCTGGCAAGATAACAGCCTGAGTTCAATGTGCTCAGGGAATACTAATTAGTCTCTTCATTCAGATTTTTCCTTCCAGGTTTGGTTTTTTGTTTGGTTGTTTTTTCCACAAGAAGGATGAATATATAACGTGTCGCCAACATTCTTTGTGGTTTTCCAGAAGAATTTAACTGCTTCATGGTGGCTTGGAGGTTCCTCTCATATTTATTTCAAGTATTTTTCTTCCAAATGAAGGATTCAGATGATGTGAAAGCATAATCTGCGTGTTTAGACAAATGCAGTTCACACCTAAAAACTCCATGACAGTGGAAATCAAGTATACTTCACTAGCTTCAGAATAATGAAGCTATTGAAAAATCTTCAAACCAGGATGAGTACAAAGAACAGTCTTGTCTTCTGAAGTTCTGTGCAGTGAAAAGCTCAAGTCATGGTTGATGAGGTGTCTCAGAGATGTTAGCAGTGTCAAACAACTGGCAATTGGTTCCTGTGACAGGAAATAGCTAAGGCAGCTCAGTGCTACAAGCAGTAGAAACTGTCTTATTGTTATTGGAATTGTAGTTTCCTCCTTTTTAATCATCATGCATTGTAAGTGAATTTGTTTCAGCCCCTAGAAAACTTTTCCATTCTTTCTTTTATGTGGTCTCTGCTCATTTGGGAAGAATGGTACTGGCTAATGTACACACAGCTTGTCAGCAAACTGAAATATTTAGCTGGTCACTTGGGTAATGCAACTGCATTGGCTGCAGAAAAGTTTTCAGTATGGCAGGATGAAAAAGGAGAATATCCTTGCCATGAAGAGCTGTTAAAATATGACACCACCCCTGTCTTAGGAGTCTTTGAGATACAAATTTCTAAAGGATGGAGAAATATTGGTAAGCATTTCTGTGCAGCTGGCCATTGCTGGAGGCAGGGCTGCAGCCAGGCTTTTACAAAGAAGTGCTCTTTGGTGTGATTTAATATGCCTTTTCATCTACATCTGCTTTTATATTCTTTTATATGCAAAACGATTGTAACAAGAAGTAGGCTATCAAGAAATTTAATTACATTGTGTTCATCTGTAAGGAAAAGCCCCAGCCAAGGTTTTGTCCAGCTCTGTATGTTGATGTAGTTGGTGATGAACATTAGTGTATGAGCAGAAAACATAAGTACCTACTATGGTCTTAGACTCTTGCCAGGAAAAATTGCTTAACAAAGTGAAATCCTTCTTTTTATATTGAAGCATCTCTTTGGCTCCAGCTGATTTTGTTTTATCTCTGTAAAATATTTTATTCTGCTTTAATTTTCTCCCAAGGAGCCTGTAATGTTTCCATACTCTTCAAGCAGAGACAGTAGGTAGCTAAACCTTGTCTGTGTCTGATTTGGAAAGCTACTGCAGACACTTCTGTGCAAACTAAGAGACTCCACTGACTCTCCTCTGTAGAAATGTGCAGCTTCTGTTTATTTTTGCATGTTTTTACAAATAGACAACTGACAAGCGGTTCCTAATAAAGTATTAAGAATAATAAACAAAAAATAATATAAACAAACCATCTGAGCTTCTATTTGATATTTTTTGACTTCAGTGTTCTTTGAATCCAATCAGTGGATATGTTCAGTGATGGTAACTCAAGCAGATTTCTTGTACACTAACCTTCCAAATGATAACAGCTCTAGAGGTCTTGCATGTGTCTTTAGAAACAAGGGCCACACGGCTTGAAATTTCACTGGTGGTGCAAAAAAGGGGTAACTGTATTTCTTCTTCCTTGTCTTTGATCTCATAGAAATCACTCCTTGTTTATTCCAGGGTAGATGAGTACCACTCCAAAGGCCCTGGCAAGTGAGAAGAGTCCAGGGATACAATCTACATAGCAGTAGACAACTATGACTACTGAGACAGTTGCCTCAGTAGACAACTCTTAAGCTCTGTGTTATGCTGGGAAGTTCCACCACTGCCTCACCCTCTATTGTGCAAAAATACCTGTTTGAGTTTGCATATCAGATTCTCCCTGGGAAAGAGGAAACCCAGGATATAGTGAAATTCTCTGTGGGCAAAGTTATGATTAGAAACTTTTGTCTGAGAAAGAGGCATCAAGTCCATGAGAAACAGCCAGCTTGTACACATTTTCTTCATAAATATTTCATTCTGTTGTAAGTACTTCGGTATTCTGATCATTTATTAGAATATAGACAAAGGAATTAAAAAAATACAGGAGCTTCACCATTATTATAACACCTCTTAATTAATTCTTCCCATCTCCTTCATCTTTCATCAACTTTTAAATTTAAGTTTGTTATTACCAGTAACTGAAGTGAATGAAGCATGAATGTCACATTTCAAAAGAAAAAAGTTTGCTTCAGACCTTTTTTCACATAGTGTTTTGGGGTTTCATGTGGCTGAGGACATTCAAGCATGATCCTTACACAATAAGTATTTATTCTAGAGTGAGCAATTTGTTTCATGCAAAAATTGAGATGTCTGGGGAATTGTTAATTTTAGGTTTCCTGGTAAAAGGCATGCAAATTATATGATTTTTCCATATTTTAGATTCTAGTCACAGTGTGGCCTGTCATCAAAGCCTTGGTTAACTCTTTGTCCTTTTTTCATCCTAGATGCTGGATCTTCACTCTTAGGTCAGTCGCAGATCGTTTCAATTCAGTATAATTTTTATACCTTTGATTTAGACACTAGTATTCTATTTTATTTTCAGTGTGGTGCAGCCAATGAATTTTCTTTTCCATGTTTTTGACTTCCCTCTGACTTTAGCTGAAATTGAGTAGAGAACAGCTCTTCCCAAATTGTCTGGTGTCAGACATAAAAGTCTCTTGTACAATCTTCCTGTCTACTGGCACTTAGTGACGGAAGATATAGAGCGATGCAATGCATAGATTTTTTTGTTGCCTTCTGGGTATATCTGAAAGGATTCAGCTCCTCTGGCACTTTCACTAGTTAAACTCTTCAACTTAAGATTATTGTCTTTAATTCATTTCTGCTGCTGGAACAGTGGCATGTTCATTAACCACTACAATCCAAGGTGCTTGAAAGAGAATTCTCTTTATCTGGTGACATGGTTCCAACAGTTTTTGCCCAACAGAATATGAACTTTTACAGAGTTCCTTCTCTGGATATTTTTGTGTGTCTGGACAGAGTGGTATGACTGAAAGGTATGACTGACTGCTACAGGGAGAACAGTTTGCTGCAAGATAAGGAAATCAGTCTAGACAGATCTGTCTGTGAACACAGGATAAGATTATTTTGTCAATCTAAAGTCCTGTTCCAATCGTTTGGGGCATATTTATATTTTCACTGATGGCATCCTACTTCTTCAAGGATTTTTATGAGAAGCAGTAAGACTCTTCTAGCCTCACAAACTCCTACAATTCATAGGATGTATGAGATTTTAGGTCCTGTGCTCAGGGCTCTGAGTCTTACTAAAGTAATTTGCTTTCAGTGGAGTAAGAATTTCCATATTCCCAATAAAGAATTTTGATGCGCAGTAGCTGAAGAATTTATGTTTCTTCTAGTACTGGGTGTTTTAACATTTCATACTGTGGGGTAATTTGATGCAAGGTATGGCAAAAAGATGTGGGACAATTTGGGAAATACTGAAGGCTAATGTGGACCATTTCAAGATATTACATTTTTGCAGAATCTGTCAGTGCCTTTCTTGGAATAGGTTTGTGCGTATCATAAGAGCAACCCCTGAATATCTGCAAGATTAAACTTGTGGGCTATTAGGCAGAGAACCTGTTATAGAGCCTTGTACACATCTCTCGGACCACTTTTTGACTTTTCCAGGAAATGTTTGTCGCCTGTAGACAGACTGCCGAGGAACCTCATGTTAGTGAAAAACGAGACTATGTCCAGCCAGTAGCACTTTAGAAAACCTTGTTGGAAAGTGGTATATCTGGAGTCGCTGTGTTGAAGTCAGATCCTCTCTGAAATAAGAGTACAGCAGGAAAAGTTTTAGAGGAAGGAACAAAAATAAGCTGCTGTGTGAGGTAGAGACAGAAAGGTCAGGCTATTAGATGCTGTGCAGGAACAAACAAGGGATGATACAGTAGGTATAAGCAACATTTCCCTTCGGTTCTGCAAAGGAATGAGCTCAAGGTTAAAATGGCAATACCCCTCAAACTGATGAAATGTATCTCTCCAAAAAGCACACAGACTTTCAGAATTCATTACTCAAGCATGTGTTTTAGCAGGAGTTGAATAAGAATTTCTACTGCTGCCTTAAATAAAAAATTACATGCAAAAAGTTATAAAACTTAATGTTCCAGGATGAAAGTCAGCCACTTCCTATTTAGGGTCAGGAAGTGTCTATTAGTGTACCTTCCTCTGGAGGTACACTAATAAGAATTGTCCATTACAAAACTTTTAGCTTTCTATCTCAGTCCAAATGTCATGAATGACAGTTCATCTCTAGATGAACCCACGTTTGGCAACTGCTAGTCTGCTCTCTTCTAAATTTAAATACTCTTCTGAAATGTGTCAGACCCTAAAACTCGTATTTTTATTTTGTCATATTTTGTGTGTAGAGACAGTTTTCTGATAGTTTATTTTCACTAGAATACTGTGGGCTAAATTCCATTCACCTCGGGTAACAAAAGTTAGAGTGAAGCCAAGGTCCCTAGTTTAATACCAGTGTATTTGTACATGTGAGAACAATGAAATACTCCTACATTTTTTGCTCTGGTACTTACCATGAGGGAGCAAACTAACTGTTAAAGGCATTACTGACTCACCTTGTTGTCTGTCCTGACTTAAAGAGATAGAAAGTGGACAGGACATTGCCAGAATGGACAACAGCAAGGTAATGGGTCATTGAGCAGTTACCAGTGCAGAAAGCAGAAAAATGCAATTAATCCTTGGAGTATGAGAAAATCTGCTGTCATTTTCCACCAAATGATCTCAATCAACTGAAAATTGTTTCAGCCAGTTTTTAAGTGGTAAAATATTAAGTAAGCACCTTTCAGAGACACCGGTTTCTGATCTGCTTTAAGAGGTAAATATGAAAATTATGTTTGGCACCTTCCCTGAAATACTTGTAAAGAAGAATCTTGTTCACAAGGTAAGCATCCTCTTTTCCTTGATTCTCTACACCAGATGATTGCTATGATGTCTCTGTGATCTCTCCAACACTATATTGGCAATGACATATATTTTTTAGTCTGTATGCAAAAGCCTGACTCATGAAAGTTGAGGTGTGTAGAAAAAAGCTTTGGTACACCAATAAAACTGTATATCTTATTTTATTAGGTAGATTAATTACAGGCTTGTAGCTATCACCCTGCAGTTAAATCATAGGAATATTTATTGTTTTTTACTCTTTTACTTAAATTGATCTCTCAAAAGAGAACTTATTTTGCACAGAGCAAACTAAAATGAACTTTGCCAAACCATTATGCTATATGAAGAAGTAGGATTACCTCAAAAATACAGGTGTATTCCTAGGGGGTTATGCAGTGAATAGCTCAAAATAGCTTGTTTTTTACAGTACAGCAATCACAGACCTTGGGAAGGAATAGTCCTTCCCACAGAGGATCTTTCTTATGTTTGAAAGACATCAGTTTTGAAATCAAAGGATCTGGTTCTTGTTTGCATGGCTGTGCCAAGAGACCTGCAATAGTGGTCTCATGCTGCAGTGCTCAAGACCAGGAGGTCTGTGCAATGTCCTCTGCAACCTTATAGTGGTCTTGAGCACTGCAGCATGAGACCTTCACAGTGTATGAGCTGTATTCTG
>VWYI01041769.1:0-17411 GCA_013399455.1 Anthoscopus minutus
GATTTCTGTGACTTACCTGTGAAGCAATATTTATGTCTTTGGACTTTGTTTCACTTTGTTTTGTTTCAGTTTTATCTACCAGTCTGTGTAGGACACAAGAGGTCTCCATAGCAGCATTATGTAAGGATACCTTGATCTTCTTGAGTCAAATATTTGCTTTCAGATTTTCTAGAGTTTTTGCATTTTCATTCCTGCAAGAATGCTACAACAGAAACTTCCAGCGTATGATAGGTAAGGTATGTTACAGACTTCTTTCTCTTCTCTGGCATTAGAGCAGCTGTTTCCCTTATCATTCTATTTTTCTATGTATTTTTTAACTATTGTCCAAGGAAACTACACAGATCTGTCAGGACAGAAATTGCCACCCCAGGAGAAAAAAAAACAAAACCACCAAAGCCCAATCAATTTTATGAAAGAGAATTACAAGTTTTCTTTGTTCCTTCCTAATTTCAGATGAAAGAAGTTTTATCTTTCTATTGAAAGAAATTGCAGGATATTTTTGTTTAGAAACCACAAAATATCTTTAATAGAGGATTGTTGGTTGATTCAAGTGCAATTGTAGGACATATATAAGTAGACTCCAGTGTGCAGTAAAATCAGGCAGAAGAGGAAGATGTTGTTAAAGAAATCTGGATGGTCAAGTAGATTTGTCTGTAATGTCAGTTCTATGTTGTGAGGAGAAGCTTTTAGAAAGGTAGAGAAAGCTAACAGTGGAAAGTGTGAAAAAAAAATGGAACTTTAGTAGAGATCTCTTACCTTTTTCAAAGTGATATTTCTGGCTGACATAGAATTAAGGTATTTTACGCTGCATGTTGGAATATAATGTGGTGACAAGATCTTTGCATTCTCTCCACATGTTGCCACATAACCAAAAATGCAAAATCTATGCAGATAGGACAGCTCAGTATTTTTAAAAAAATACATATACATTTAAATCTTAGGGGCTAAACAAAATGTATCAAACATTCCCAGTGCAAACATCCTCTCCTTTTCCTCTGCCTTGGAGAACTGCAGAAAGTGGTGAATTCATCTGTGGTAAGGAAGGGATATCTTTTTCAGAATTAGTTGGACTAAAGATATCATCTGTTTTAGCATTCTTGGCATACATTTCACTCTCAAGTCTGCTTGGGAATGTGTCTCCTTATTAGGACCATCATCATTTGTAATTTAAGACTAAAGTAGTTTAGTTTTAGAATCTAAGTTACTAAGACATCGAGAGCTAAGCTCCATTAAGCTCTTTGACCTAAACCCTATGAAGAGCCATTAGTTCAGCAGGAGGAACATTATTGTGCCAGCACACAGTGTGAGGACAAATCCTCTTCTGCCTCTGTCTGCTAGCTTCCCTCCCCATAAAGTATTACACTTTATATGAAAAAGCAGAGAACTATGTGAGGCCCTAATGGATTATCAAATGAAATATGATCACCAGTGGTTATGTATTATAGTTAATGTTTCATCAGTTGCAGTAAGAGCAGACGAAAAGGTTGTCTTTATGTTTTTCTGACTTCAGCTCAGTTCTGCAAAAATTCATTGTTAAATTATTTACCACCTTAATTTTCAGTGCCAAGTTGTTTTCGTCTTTCCGTGTTCTATTGTCTTTTACAGCCCTCTCCATCATTATAGAAACAGAATTTTTTAGGGGAGCCATTGGATGGAAGATGGAATGAATGAATTGGTTCATGAGAAGGCAAATGCTGTCCTGATAGTTGGTGACATAGAACAGAATGACCCCCATTTCATGAATCTTGCTTAGGAAAGGAAATGGTGTTTACCTCTGATTTTACTCTGACATCAATCAGGGGCTCTGTTATCCTTTGTGGGGACCAAGTGTGAAAGCTTATTTTAGGTACTGTCTTTCTTTTCCTTAATAAATCCTTACTGTAGAATAGTGGATTTTCATTTATCCCACAGCTGAAGTGAACACAAAAGATAGGTGTTTACCCAAACACCTATCTTTCACATCCACCATTTTGCAATTCACATTATTTCTCCTGACAGCACTAGCCAGTTCCACACTTTTGGAGAAAAAAATGCAGACCTCACCATTCAGGCAGACCATCCATCCATTCCAAGGGAATAGGTATGACACCTCTTAGTCTGGTGATTCCCTACAGGAAAGATCAACAGCTGCAACGTGATGATCCCTAAGGTTAATGTGTTTGCACTCACTGTTTACAGCCTGAAAACTGGACAGTTCTGTACTAATGACACTGAGAGGTGTTTGCACTCATGAAGCAGAATATTCCTCAGGAAATCATCAAACTTCAGAGAATCATGCATTCATACAATGGTTTGAGTTGGAAGGGACCTGAAAGACTGTCTAGTTCTAAACCCTCTGCCATGGGCAGGGCCACCTTCCAATAAGACCAGGTTGTTCAGAGCTCAACCTGCCCTTGAGCACTGCCAGGGCTGAAGGACACACAGAGTTTCTGGGCAACCTATGCCAGTGCTTCACCACCCTCACAGGAAATAATTTCTTCCTTTTACCTAAACCTGCTCTCTTTTCATTTAGAGCTATCATTTTTTGTCCTGTGACCTATATGACCTTCAAAAAGCATGTCCCCACCTCTCCTCTAGTTCCCTTTAGATAGATACTAGAATGTGCTGTAAGCTCTACCAGAGTCTGCTCTTCTTCAGGCTGAATAGGAGAGGTTCTCCAGTCCTCTGATTATCTTAGTGGCCTTCCTTTGGTCTCACTTCAGCATTTCCTTACTTTGGGTGCCCCAGCACTGGATGTTCTTATGTTGGATTCCCCAGGGATAGACTCCAGGTGCAATATCTCATTTCTCTGCCCTGTATTACAATGGCATTATACAATTATTTCAACTGTACTTCTGCAGCTTTATAACTGGTGCAAAATAGATTTCACTTACTTGAATTTTCTTCTGTCACTCTCAAGTAAGGATGAGGCCTGATTTTAGCGTAATCTTCTCTAACACTACTATCAGCAGGTATTTCTTATTCTCTAAAGTGAAGAAGCCACAGAGAAGCTCAAGAAAAGTAATTTGCACTCTTCCCTGGAACCCTCAAACTCTAATCAGGTCCAGAGCATAGGGAACTTTGTTCATTTGCGCTTGGCAATTTCTTATAAACTTATTTTTGAAGTCAGCAGTTGTGCTTCTCTATAAAATGCAGAATTTCAGAATTTGAGACTTATCACCTGCAAGCTCAATAACAGCCTGGCCTTTGCAATATCACCTTGTTCTGGATACTAAAATTTAATACTTTACTTCAATCACAAGGGACATTGGCCTATGATGTTGTCAAGACCCATGATATAACAGATGCAGAAAGGCTGACAACAGAACAGCATGTTGCTTATAAAATCAAGCAAAGCACTTTTCTGTTTGAAAATAACTAAGACAGCAGGTTTTCTCTTCTTCTCTTTTAACAGTTTTCAAAGAATGCACAAATACTGTTTGAATAATTGCATAACTTTGTAGATACATAGCTGTCTTCGCTGTGAAAGACCCTCTTGAAATGTTTCCCATGTTATTTTTCCTCAAATAAATCTTAATTTCAAGTGTTTGATGATTTTTTAGAGCATCCAACAGTCCAGCTCTGAGCAGTAGGTAGAAAAACAGGTGGGTAAAATATGTTTAACAAATTATTATTTGAAGAAATTGTCCAGTGTAATGTTTTTTCCAGTATCTATTTTTATACATTAATGGTCTTGGTTACCAAAGACTGAGTGCATTTCAGCATTTTTATGAGCAGTTTTCTTAACCCATTCAGTTAGCAGTGTTCCACTCCAGTGCTGGTGACAATACAGTTGCTTCAGCAAACAATGAGGTCAGAGGCACTTACTACTGACCTCAGCAAAATAATCGGATAATCAATTGAAAGGAGAAAAAAAACAGGTCTATATTAATTACCATAGTATTTAACTGTCATATATAAAATGAAAGTCACACCAATTAGCTTTGTCTATTATCTCTCTCCCCTCATCCTAAAGACCAGATTTCCCTGATCTCCTTTAGGTGCACTATTCCCTGTGGGCTAAATCCTTCATGTTCAGTCTGAAGGAGTTGCTCCATATTGTCCTGAGCATGAGGCAAACTTTATTTAACAATTGTACTTACCAACAGAGATATCCAAGAATAATCCACAATCTGTGCATAGTTTTGGGTTCTTAACCACATACTCACAGGGAAAGGATGCCAGTCCCCTTGTGAGCTGCACTGAGAGCTGTAAGCTGCACTGAGATCCTAGGTTTCTAAGTAGGAACCCCTGTGCAGCTCCAAATACACAGTTCATTGCTTTCTGCTGCAACTCATAATTATAGAATTAACAAATTATAGACTCATTTAGGTTTGAAAATACCTTTAAGCTCATGGAGTCCAACTGCTAATGAAGAAACACAGCTCAAAAAAAAATGTCATGGGCTATAGGCAGAACTAAAACCTGCCTGGCCTGAGAGAGGTTGTCCTTTCCCAGTAAATTTTTTTTCTGACAAAACTGTTGATGAACTAAGCAGTAGACTAGCCAACTTATTCTGCTCAGCACACAGCTTCTAGATTTCAGTGAGCTCCCATTTGTGCTGGATTGTAAAGCTAGATAAGAAGACTAAAAAGAAGGTCAAGCAACTTGCCTGCAGTCACACAGCGAGCGGCTTAACTTCTATCTGAAGACAATTAAATGGGCATTAGAAATACAAGAAATGCAGTTTGCCTAAAAAATAACATAAATGCTTGAAAGTACAAAATAGGACTGTTAAGAAGCCTAAACAGTTTTTGTTTTGCCCCTGAGGTACCAACCATTTCCTGTTTCAGTTCTTTGTTCTTTTGTACCTAAGTCACAGATGGTATTATTTTCAGATCGGGGTCTTTTGCACAGGCCTTTCAGAGGTCTGCAGTCTCTGGTTATAGAAACCTGAAATCTGAAGGAACAGCTACGCATGCACAAACCACTGGTGGAGTGCTGAAACTGTGCATGGGATGTTGTATTTTTGATCAATTTAATGCTTGTGTATGTATATTGATGTATGTGATGCTTCATCAACATGCTCACCTTTGCTGCTTTCTAGTAAGTGCTGTAATTTAATGATGTGGTTTTAGGGGTTAGGAAGTTTGTGTATATAAGTACACTAACTCTGTGTTTAATGACACTTGTATAAATGGTAGCACCTGGAGTCTTCCTCTCAGTTTCAGCAAGGTACTTAAGCACATGCCTGGCTTAAAGCAAGCAAGCAGTCCCATTGAAGTTAATTAGACTTCCCTTGTACTTAAAGTTAGGCATGTGCTTAAGTACCTTACTGCATTAAGACCTTAATGAAGATTGGGGTATAACTGCCTTTGTTGCAGTGTGTGTAATGTGAGTCATTTAGTGCATTCAGTGTGGAGCTGGGAGTACAGTAAAGCAAAGCTGAGTACAAACACAGAAAGGTTAGGCTATAGTTTTGTAGATGTGGTCATTGCTCAGACTCAGCTGCTTATTTTAGATAATGGTGTCTCCCAAGGGCTTGTTTTCTATTTCTTTCTCCCCCTGCAGCTGGCAGGACTCACAAGAAGTGTCTTTGTTGTATTTTAGAGGTTTTAGGTACCAATATTGATAGAGAGATATTGATTTCAAGAAGTTCTCCTGACTGGTTTAAGAATGCACGAGTGTTAACATCTTTTCCCTGAGGGACTGGATCTGAGGCCTTCTGAAGTCAATGGGAAGGCTCTCATCAGCTTTAATGGGCTTTGGATAAGGTCCTTAGGAGATGAGAGAATTTCTTTGAGATTTGTATATTGTATCTCAGCCAGAAGTCAGTGTTGCACTGGCTTTCAGCACTAGGGAAGCAAGCTGAGTGAGGATGGGGGAGGAGAAGAGGGTGAAGGTATACCTTGGACTGAGCAGTGGCTTAAATTGCCACTGCTCACTGCTGTAGCACCTATCAAAAAATTAGTATGTAGACAATACTCACTGAAGAACTGACTCAGTCCCAAACTAATTTACAAGACCTGTGTGGATTACAGCACAAGATGAGCTAGCATCAGGCCAAAGCTGGAAACTTTGCTCTTTGTCATTTACTGTAAAGGATGCAGATATACTAACTTTGTTTTTATTGTTAAAAGAAGTTTTACAGGATACAAGGATAGAAATATTAAAAACAAAATTTAATGCAGTAGCAAGTTATTTGTTTTTCTCACTTATATTCTTATTAATGAGATGAGATGCACCATAAGCAGCAGTTTCCAAGAGTTTTATTTACCAAGAAGAATCCTTGTGCCAATCCTGCAATTGCTATTGGTTAGAGAAATTAATCCCATGCTCTCTATAACCATATTCTTTAACTAGTGCTTATTATAGATGTGCTGTAAGTTGGTAGAATTTATTTCCAAATGAACATTACAAACACACCTTGATATCAATATAAATGTAACCTGTAAGAAAATTGCACCTCTACAGCCAATTCTCATTGGGTTCTCTTATGAGAGTTGTTTTTGGACACATTACTTAAAAGCTAATTTTAAACAATCTGGAAGGGAGGCCATTCCAATATTTATTTGAGATCTTTTTAAAAATTCTGTTAATTTTGAAGAGATTGAAGCTTAAGGATGGCAGGAGAGAACATTATGTACAGGTCATGAATGCTGTGATTTGAACAAAGGAAGAGAGACAGTTTGAAAGCATTAAACATATATAGAGCAGCATACATTAGACCCCATCAGACAGAACCTTTAAGATCCTGAATTTATCAAATGACAACATTCATTTTGTACTATGTAGAAGACAACAAGAAAGTCAGCAACTTCATGTGCTGACATTGCAGTAAAACATGATTTTAATTAGCTCACACAGAGGACACATTGAGGAAAAAGTGACATTTCATTGAGGAATATACTATTAAACACAACCCTCCTTGACCTGCCATTTATCAGGGTGCAACACAGAAGTCACATGACTTATCCTGTCTTTCTCATTGTTCTTTGAACCCTGGGAAATTCATGGTTCACTTGTAGTGACATGGGATCCTCCTGGTTTCTTAACACACAGAAGTATCTCCTACTTTTCTGTACAGTACTGGAAAGCAAGAAGCACAAGTCTTTATAGCAGTGGCCGGTTTGAGCGCCAAAATAGCTGCATGACAGGCAGTTTAATTCAGTTTAATTAACGTTTTCAACTGAGAGGGGTTCAGGAAAAAATGGAATGAAAAAAGAATCTTACTTCAAAGAAGCACTAGATTGTCTTCAAATTAGAAAAATTAACCACGAACAGAATCAAAATAATTAAAATAAACATAGAGCAACTAATTTAGGATTAGTATCATGCCAAAACCATGTTATACTTCAGTTACATGGAAGTCTAAAATATATCAGTTGCTCTTATTATAAACACAAATGAAAAAGATGTGCTGTATTGATACCCCTATTTAGACCTCAGAGATGAAGTAAAATGCAATAGAATTCTACCTTTATCTTAATGTACTTAGTAGCTGCTAGACCAAACACTGTAAGAAAAAAAAATCAGGAGTCAAATATATCCAAGATGATGCTCAATTTCCTGTATTTCATCAGTCTCATTAAAGCCCCTGGAGGGAAATTTCTGTGGTGAAAGCTCTGGAATGGAACTCAAGGGCTTGTTTAGTCCCTAATTCTGCCAGATTCTTCTTCTGAAACTGAGCAAGTTAGGGACCTATTAGTTCTATATCTATAAAATGGGGATAATAACTTTTGTATCTCAAAGAGGGGTTGTGAGGGTAAGTATACTAATATATCTAAGATGCTTAGATAGGAGGATGATGAGTGCCATAGAAAATCCTATAAATAAAATAAACTAAACTGTGAGAGCCTGAGGCACTGGAAGCCGCTGCCAAGGCTCTGCATTTCCACACTCCCATTACTGCGGGAGATGTGGCTCAGAGCCAATATGCAGTCTGAGAGCAGCTCCTGCATTAGTGAAGTGTATGTGTTGTTTGTTTATTTGGTTTTCACAAAGGGTACCCACTACATAACCAAGGTAACCACAAGCTGTTTAAAATGAGCTGGTGCTCCGATGTGGTGAATCTGATATGCCTGGTTTTGGTTGCTATCTTTGTTTTGTTTTTTTCTTTTTTGGATGACAAATATATTTCCTAAAACCATTCAAGAATCTTTTATTGGTGTGGGTTGGTTCAATTGCTCTTATTTTCTTTGGGATTTCTGTTTGTTTATTTGTCTGTCAGGCTGTGCTGGCAGGTGTGAGGGACTAGCCCTGCCACCCTGCAGGGCTGCCTCAGCCTGTCCGCAACACAAGGCCAGCATTTTGGGAAACATTTTGCCAGTTTCTTTGGTAGAATTTTGGGACTAAGGTCCTGGCACCAATGTGGCAGTGCAAACACAGAGAGAGGAGCTCCCACAAAGGAGATGATATTTTCTACAGCAGCTAGTAAGGGGCCTACTGAACCTTCACTGTTGTTTAACACCTTTACCCCATGAATGCTCCTTGCTAATTGGTGAGTGGGCATCATATCACACCTACTCTGAGCAGTCAAGAGACTACATACATGTGTACTCTTTGATTTTTCTGTTTCAGGATTCCCAGCTTGCAAAATCCAAGTGTCTATGCCACAGTAAAGAGAGCGCCATATTGTTAATTCATGCCCAGGGAGGAGTAATCTTTCAGGACCAGTTAAAGCCATTCCTGGCACCAGCTGGCAAGCTAAAGCCCTTGTGAGAAGGGACAGGGGAGTAGCAATGCAGTCAGGGCATTCTCACAGAGTCTCAGTGGAAGGTCTACAACATCCTGTATGCTTGCAGAGGAAACTCTGGCTGCTTGGAGTCAAGTACCTGCCCAAAAGGATGTGCATTGAGTGAGCATGCTTGTGATATCTGTGAGTTTGTGTATAAACTACTGTACAATCAATCTCAACTATGAAACAGGAAAAGAACAGACAACTATGCCAAGATAGGGCTTTCCTGTAGTCAAATCAGCAGGACCTGTGCTTTATCCCAGGGGAAGATACCGTCACAGGAGCTGTGCAAAAACACACTTTAGACTAAGCCAACACTAGGAGGAATTGATAAACTTGAGAGAAGAAGAAAATCTTCCTCCTCAACTCTCTAAAAAAAAGGAAAAAAGGTTTTCTCCAAAAACGCTTTAAAAGGCAAATATTGTTCCCTTGCAGTACTCCTGAGAGGCTGAAGATTTTGAAATTCTTTGCCCTGAGATAGTAAAGGGGATGAAATCCAGCCGGAGTGAAAATAAGCATAGTCTAGGTTCTCCAGTAGTAAATAATCCATGGTTAAACTGCCACCCCCACGCTGGGGCAGAGGAAGCTGTCCACAGCAGCATCTGGGGCTTGATGAGCTACTCTTTGAGTTTCCCTTACCAGCATATCCTGCTGCTCTGTGGCTGCTTCCAGTTTGCCCACCTTGGACCCCAAGAACTGGGAAAACACAGTAGATCTGACCCCTTGCATTCTGTCTCTAAAATCCCAGAAGAGGAATAACTGCCTGTGGGATTCTCCAGCTTCAGGCTTTTTCTCCTCTGGAAAGACAGGATGGGACAAGAAAGAACAAAGCAAAAGGAGAGAAGACAGAAAGGGCCTAAGAGAGAAGGGAAAGTGATGCAGTGTGGCTGAAGAGACACAGAAAGACTGGATGTCTTAGAGTGGGGCAAATAAATGTACAGAGAAGCAAGAGAGCAAGATAGAATCAGTGTTCTTAAGAAAAGGAATAAGTGATGTGTAGTGGACATTTGAAGTAAATTCAGTGAAATAAGTGAAATTGGAGCAGACTCCATTCTGTGTAAATGTCATGAAAGTGGGGCTGGAGGGTTTTCAAGTCTTCTTTTTGACCATGTATTTCCATGAGTCCCTGTATCCACCAAACTGTCTCTCCATGAACCAAAACAGCTTGTATATACAAATTCTGACCCTTAAGCAAAATCTTTCTTGTTGGATTTTGATTTCAGACCTTATTTTCAGATTGAGCAGGAATGTGAGTAATTCCCAGAAAAACATACCATAACTCCTTTATCATCTTTAGATGAACTAAATGCATCCAGTCTTTTTGATGGTCTTCACAAGCTTCTGATCATTCTTGTCAAAAAGACACATGTCAGTTCTGAAGTGTGATATTCAGGCACTTTTATTAATGCCTGCACAACACAAACAAAAATAATTTTGTTTTAAACATGATGTATATTTTTCTCTTTCATTTACATCATAGAATAATTTTTTTTCTGCAGAAATTTGATGCTCATAATACATCAAGCCTGCAGAAGTTACCAAATTCTAAGAAATAATTCTGTCCAATCAGCTACACTCTATCCTGAATATTTAGCTTTTAAGTAGTGCCTTGCACTTGTCCTTCATGAATTTCATACTCCCTCCCTTCATTCTTTTCCAGACCATTTTGCAAATCTGTCAAGGTCATTTTGAATTCTCAGCCTTTCTTGCAATGTGCTGTAGTTCTTTCTTCCTACCTTCCTGCCATTTGCACGGCCAGTAAGGGTATTTCTCCATTCCATCACTCTTTGTGTGTGTTGGTATCCATGTTCCTACATGAAAAAAGGAAATGGGAAGAGTGTAACTTTTGTGTATCTGATGTTGGTTTGTGTGTTAGAAGCAGAATGAGATGGCAGATGCCATCTAAGTAACAATGCTGCTCTGCACCTTTTTTTTCACTCACTGAAATGGATCATATATGAGGAAACCAGCATACTGATTATTGATCAGTGTTGGTCATCTTAAAACCTACCACCCCACTTCATGGCACCTTGGTAAAATGAAACTAGGGTAAAGAACAGTGCATACATATTTACATACATTCTTATATATAAGTATACCTATGTGTGCATGCGTATGTATGTATGTATATACTTATCTATTTGTTGCTTCAACTCTTCCTAATACAAACAAATATAAAATAAGGGAGCCAAATAAACTAATAAATAAAAAGAACTCTTTGGAGAGACTCCTGTATTTCAATGGAAAATTCCCATAATTTCTGACTCATTGATAGGACATCATCTTCCAAAATCACACTGTGTCTTTTTGTTCTGCACAGAACTGAGACCTGAAAATGAATGTACTGAGGCCTATTTCCGTTGCTTTTGAGCACAGGCTTTTTCATTTACTTCTCAGCATAACAGTTGGACAGCACAGAAGCACTAGAGCTTAACAAAAAAGACTCTCATCTCAGACAAAAACTGTAATTATCACAGGGGAACAAATTAAACAGAAAACCCTGCTGGAATGAGATTTCCACATATTTAGAGTGTGTTAATACCAATAATATGGTTCATGCTAACAATAGAATCTTTCTGTAGCTTTTGTAGTATCAGATATGAATAAAAATATGTATGATTACACTGCCTCAAAAGAAACAAGATGCTCAAACTCTTTCGTGGAGTATTTTTTAAATTTTTAAGAGGTGGAAAAATATTTTGAAAAAATTTAGTCTATTTTATTTATAAGTGTTTCCATTTTAATCAGTACTGATCACATGGGTATTGATCTGGACAATAAATGGGAATTGATTTCAAAAACATTTGCTAAAGTACAGCACGCTATGTACAAATATACACTTTTTTAAATTTATTTTTTATTTTACATTTTTATTATTTAGAGTCATTTTTCCACCAGTTCTGTCATCTGCCAATCACATATATTACATATCCATTAAAATGGGCATCTGTGAATGAAGTAGACTCAGTATATCCATCTTACAGTCAAGTGTATTTTCCTAAGGAGGAAAAAAACCCCAAAACCAGAACAATTACAGATAAACATATATGTTTGCATTTTTATATGTGTATGTGTGTGTGTGTGTGTGTGTGTGTGTGTGTGTAAAAGATCAAGGTGCTAATGATGGAAACTGCAGAAGGAAATGTGTCAGCATATTTATTCATGCCATAGGTCTAATAGACAATTATTGTTTCATAGTATTGTCAGAGTCTTATGTAGCAATATGTATATAAACCATGATAAGATTTAGTTTTGCTTCAAAGTCCAATGATCCTCCCCCTAACAATGAATGTCGTGTGCATCTCTCTTTCTAGAATTTGAAACTATGGCATATATTAAACCTGCCTACAAGTGTGTACATGTATTTATGTATATAAATCTCTTTTGTGTGCACGTAGATGAATGTCTTCATCTGTTTTCAGATGCACTCAGTCCCTGAAAGATTAATACCATTCAATTCTAAAATAATTGTGATAATTTTTTCATTTTCTCTCCTTTCCTTCCTTTTAAAATTATTCTACTGGAACTAGGAAGAATCTTACATTTTCACTGAAATGAATAAATTGTAAAGCTCTGTAAACAGCAAACATTTTTATGGTGTGGTGAAAATATCCTGTTTGAATCTGCACAGACAATATTTATGTTATTTTCTTTTTTAAGGACTTATATCTGTAACATTATTGACACATTTGGATCAATACTTCTAAAGGTTTCCCTTTTTTTTTTTTTTTTAAATCAAATGCTGGAATGATTTGTATGTTTACCTTGATAATATACACTTGTCTCTTTAAGGTGACAGCAGATGGTCCAATAAGAAGTGGCAGAACTAAGTGCTGAAAATATAGCAGCTGATCTCAAGCTCCCTTAACCATAAAATCTATGAATTTATGCTCAACTGAGCGATAAGAGATAGTCATGAAATGTCCAAAGGTGAATCAGGGTGGTTGGAAGTGTACCTATTTCCTGTGCACAATGAGAAACCGTTCAATGCACTGTTTAAATGCACAGACAATACCTAGTAGCTTTATTTATCAATTAACTGTTTCCATCACGCTCAGACTGTGTACATCATAGTGTGCTGCTGAGAATTGCTGTACTACTTTGCCTTCCAGGTTTCTGAGGGCTATTTTGTTAATGCATGTTTTGTCGCTCTCCAAGGTTAGTTTAATACTGGCATTCCAGTGTGAATAGTTTGATAGTCTGGAGATTAAATCTTCAGAGGATATAAGTCAGTGCATATCTGAATGGCATCACAGTTTGCATCACAACACCATCAGGTCCACCACTTAACACATAATTTCAGGTTATGTGTGATTTCCCAGACAGGACATTATCCTTCTTTGAGGCTGTAGCTGTCTCTCTGTCATTCCCTACAATTCTCATTCTAGGTTATACTCTCTGCTCCACCTGTGCCACCACACACAGCCAAAAAGAGTACCAATGGTCTGTGCTAATCAGATGAAGAAACTACACCAGAAAAAATATTCTAAACCATGGATTTTCTTCTGAACCATGCTATGTCAGGTCCATGTCCTCATACCTTAAATGACTTCTGGTATCAGACAAGCCAACTGCAGATCTGTTCCTCAGCAGCAAAACCATATCACCTGATTAGCCATTACCTCTGCTGTATCTGTTTTCACCATTCTTAAGCTTATCAGAATGCAAAACCATTACCAGCATCATCCGAATCATCCTTGGACACACAAACCAATAAACTGTGTATTTTGAAAAAAGCTAGTCTATTTTCTGAGGGAGCTCAAGGAAAGTGAATGTACCATTTGGTGTGAATAAAGCAGGCAGGCAGACAGAGCAGATCAGCATCCAGAGAAAAGGAAAGATGCCATCAGAGAAAAGGGACTACTTATCATCCTTTTCTGTCAAGACATTATGGGCCTGGCTGTGATGTAGCATGGCCATTTTCTGCATAAAGTTAATTTAAGCAGCCCAGGACAGATTATTCCCCTGCAAGAAATAATTCTTGCTTATTCTCCAAGCTGCCAGTGTAACAGAGGAAAAGAGCAGAAGCAAAGGGAGGAGGTGAGGGCTGTTGTACTTAATGCACTGTGTCAGTCCTCAGTCCAGGAATCTGAAGTTGCTGCATGGTTGAGATTGTTACAGTTATTTTACAGGTGGATAGTTTGGGAAACAAAGAAGTTGGAAGGCTTGAACAAACCAAAAAGCAATCACAGTCACCAGGGAACACTGGATCTCCATTCTCTGCTTTCTGGAGGTAGGAGTTGGAGACAGGGAGAGAGAATATGCATAATGTATTTTATATGCAAAACACAGTACTATATAAAAACAAAGATCACTCACAGTTTTGCCATACATATATATAGCATAACATTAAAGAAATTGCTCATCAAAAAAGCGCACTGATTACACAATAAAACATTTTGAGCAACAGAGATATAGCTTGGCCCATTCTCCAATGAAGAATTTTAAATTAACTAATGCAATTATTTTGACAACTGTAATTTCAGTAAAATTAAAATTCTTGATGTTGTATTTCACCATTAACACATGGTTACAAGAGCCATATATGTCTCCCTTTATATTTGTCAATGAATTGTTCCAGAGTGATACAAAAATATCCTTACTTCCTGTACTTGCTGCAATTTATATTTTGCTCATTTGCCAGCATGTGAAAGAACTAGTTTTGAGTCTGCCTTTGTGATTTAGAATCGAATGTAGTGTCATACAGCGTCAGAGTGTTATAAGCTCTGCACTTTGGTAGTTGTGGTAGACAAAAATACATCAGAAAAAAACCTGTATATTTGCTTGAGCTATTCAAACAGAGTATTGCATATTACAGCATCCAACCTCTAAGTGACCAGCCCTGGACGTGTGTCACATTGCTGAGCTGCCACATCAGTTATGTGCAGTCCTTGCATATCCCAGTATGGAAACAGAGTGCCATCCATCTCTCCCAGGGCCCCACTGACCCAAGAAGTCATTCTGACAGACCAAGTGTTGCAGAAACAAGTTGTGTAGCTACTTTTTCCCTCTTTGCACGTCCATTCCCTTACCCTTTTCCAGGTCTGTGACTATTTCTAGTCCAAATCCTAAATGAAATTTTTTCAAATGCTTTAAACTCTGTGTAAAACCATACTCTGCTAGACAAGGAGGAAATGAAGTTTATTTGCCTGGTAATATTTCACTTTTAATGAACTTTTAAATGAACCAAATATTCTCAGCCAAGTGACTACCCATCTGTGGAGGAAGTAAAGGTTAGTTCTATTCCACTTCAAGATCCACTTTGCAAGTTTCAGAATTGCAGTTCCAAATTTCAAGGAAGGAAGTCCTCAGGATGACAATCTTGGGGAGAAAAAACAGCCAGAGACTAGAGGAAGAGCCTGTGAGTAAACAAGGGAGGTGAAGGACAATCTGTCCCATATGTCAGCAAAGAAGAAGTTTCATTTCAGAATACCTGAGCTACCAACAGATAATGTATCCTACGCAACCTTTTCTTGTGTGGCTCGGGGCAGAGACTGGGAATGTCTGTAGGATGTCTCTTCTGGTGGGCCACAATTTAAAAATACTCTTCCAAGAAGAACAGCTGTGCTCCCAACAGAAACAATCTTCCTACTCAAGTGTCCCTATGACATTACAGTACTTATATTTAAATCACTGAAGGTGTGATTCTATCCTCCCAGCTTAGGTGAATATCTATTCTCCTGGAGTCAGGCTCATTATTAATTGCATCTTCATTCTGTGCAACAACAGACAGCAGAGACTGTTAGCATAGTTAGCTGCTGCTGCCTGGTATGTAACAACACTGTTTTTTAAGACCTGATTAATAAATAGAAACTGAGTGATTAAATTAGCTTCAGTACTTTCACAGAGCTCCTGAAAATAATTTTGAAGGTTGCAAGAGGTATTTTTAAAATAATATATCTCTCTATTGGGAAGAATATAAAAGAAATCATGTAACTATTAGAGACAAAAAATCCTGCTTTAACAATCTGGAAGACAATCTGTGCAACTTCTTTTCATGAAATAAAGTGAATGGTCCTTGGAGGAACAACAAGAGGATGCAAGTGATCTACTCACTTGAATTCTTATATTAAATAAGATTAAGAAAAAAAGTTTGCAAATCTATGTGTCTTTTATAATCTAATTATAAATTAAAAGCTGATGCAGAATAAGCAAAATGAAAACGCAAATTTTTCTCCGTTTTTTTCTCTCTTTTAACATTTTTAGAGTCATTTGAAGCTTAGCATACCAGTGATAACAAAAGCTTTCGAGGAGCTTTAGCTTCCTAACAAAACCATAGCTTTTACTATGTCAGAGATATGGAGGAAAAATTCTTGTGAACTGAGTTGAACTGGGCTTCTCTTTCCAGTATCCATTTACTAACAAATAAATTGACAATGCAATGCATTTGCAAGTCCACTTTGCCATGCAAACCTTTTTTCTTTGCAGTTACAGGGCTTGGGGCCCACTGATCCCTAAAAGTTGTTTTCATCTCTTGCTGGTATCTTTTTCCCTCAATATTTTAGTTGCTTGCAGGGATTAGTCCCTTTTGCTGCTCAGTCATTACCGTAGGTATTAATTTGGTGCTTCAACATTTTCCTAGGCATCCTTTTTGCTTGAGAGCACTGACTTCCTGACCCTCAGCATCTGCACAGTTGAGTAGTCCTAAGCTCTCTGATTAGCCATGGAGTGGTGTGGCCAAGAGTTCCACTTTGGGAACACAAAACCATGTAATTCTGGTCATACTCACAGCATCTTTGGAGAAGAGTATTGGTTTCCTTTGTGATAGGCATCAGAAAGAGAAAATCCCAGCTGATTTCACACCATGGATTTCCAAAGTGGTATTTTTCTTCACTGTCCCTTTCTTCCTGCCAGGTTCCCTTCCAGCTCCAAAGGACAGGAGCAGCATCCACTTCTTCTACAGCCTAAGACAGTGCAGGCTGAGCTCCTTGACAATGCAAACCAGCTCCTAGCATCTCTTTTCAAGTTGGGAGATCTAAGCCTTCTTTGCAAGCTCAACTCTGTAAAAAATGAATGGGATAATGATGATTTTTTCTAATTGTTGGTCTCCTTTTTATCAAACATAACTCATTTGAGCTGAATACTGACATCCTTTCTGCCTCTGTTTTTTTGTGGGCATTTTCCAGGGAGCTCTATCTTTGATTTTCTGTCCTTCACACATCAGCTGTATCTTCTGCAGTTGATTACACATTTGTCAGATGAGCTAACCACACTGGCTGAACCTTGCCTTTTTTAAAATAGGCATGTAATTCCATGAGATTCTTTTCTGAACAGCGTTTCACTTTCAATAGTGACCACCTTTAGCAATTTACAGCCCTATACTGCTGTGTAAAAGGACACAATAGTCCCCTTCTTGTTGTCAGCAGGTTCCTAATGTAAAGATATTCTTTCTAGTTTCACATAAACTCTGGTAATACAGATGCTTTAGTCCTTCCTTCATCATCTGAGACCTCTTGACTCCAGTACTGAAGCATGCCCCAGGTCTCCCTCACTGCCTGCTGCAGTGAAACAGACTTATGCAGAGACCAGAGCAACTTTGTTCTGGAGGCAGAGGTCAGCCCAGACAGTGTCTGGTTTATGGACAGCTGTGCTTTGTGGACAAGCTGACAATGTAAGGCTTCTTTCTGTTCAGGATGGTACTGGAGTGAAACCCAAGCTGAGGCTCCACTGAAGTCACAAATTCAACTTGGCTGTTAATATTGATGAATTTTTGTGTATGCTTAAATGCTTCCCTCAGCTGAGCTGAAGAACATCA
>VWYI01041782.1:1173-23206 GCA_013399455.1 Anthoscopus minutus
TAACAAGTGCTCAGACAAGCCCTTGTATGATCTCTATTTAGCGATAGCTACAGCTATTTGTTGAAAATAAGTAATTCTTCTCTGAGATTTCATATTTTGCACTAAAACTTTATCATTTGAATTGAATTTATAAAGCAAAACACAGAGAGGAAGGACTCACAGGTAATTCTTCCCCGCAAAGGGGCAGTGGCTCATGATTTCTGGATCCAAACTCGCTGAGCTGCACACCGGGGAGAACACCCTGTTAGTGTTCTCAACCCTGCTGCAGCTCACTTATATGTAGCCTTATCTCACTGCCAAGACCAACCCCCAAATTCCCCTCCTTAGCCCTCTGCCCATCCCCACTATTCAATAATTACAGAAACTATCACGGCACAAAGGTCAGGAAGTTCATGTGTTGCTAGTTTTCCAGGACTGTGTTTTTCTCTGCCAGTTAAAAAATGAATGGATGACATGCCTGTTTTGTCCTATGGCACAAACTTTTTGTGGTTTTTACTACAAGGTTTCTACCAGTTGCTTCTTTGGATGAAGATATAAGGTGTAGCGTGTAAGGTGTAAGTCAGTAAGACGTCCATGTGTGATAAAAAGGCAATATGTAATAAATGCAGGAACTGTTAAAGTAGGTGTCTAAACTGAAGCCTTTTGTATCAGGATACAATTAAATTTTAAAAAATCAGACATATGGAGAGAGAAAGGAGGACAGGGGGAAGTGGAAAAACATGTTTCTATGGCAGATTAAATAGTGCTTATTCAAAGAGATTTCAAGTAATATATATAATTCCAAAAAATGTACACATATTAAGTAAAGAACTAAAAGCATCATGAACCTCTCATGCTGGTTTTCCGAGTATTTGATTCAGAATAATTTCTTAATTTTATCTCCTTGCACAAAAGTTTCACTCTCATTTATTGACAAATGTTACTCAATTCTAGCTGGTCATCAGCTTGACACACAATGAAGTAACATGTAACTAGCATACTCTTTTCTGTCTGCCAGCCCTTTCTGAAAAAAAAGTTAATGCTCAGTTTCACTGCAAACAAAACTACAGGACCTCTGTGACCCTGGATCATTTGCTCTCTGCAAGACATTCTGCTTAGTGGTGTCTGTGTGGTGGTTTCAGCTGTTCCAGTCACTTAAGAGAAGTTTGTTCATAAAATAATGCAGATGTAGGATGTAGGTGATGGGATGGATAGCCTGTTCAGCCAGATGTCACTTGTCAGGCTTTACACAAATCAGCTTATAATTCAGTTGAGCCACAAGAAATGCAGGGCTTCACTGAAGCAAACCACCAAGCAAGGTCAAGGAGTTCTTCCTTCATGATGTAAAACCTGACAGAATAAAATAATCCTCTCCTCACACACACCTACACATGTGCTCAGCAATGCAGGCAACTAGAGACGAAAGTGAAGACATCAGAAATTAAATGTTGAAAGCTGCTTTTCACATATTTGCACTCAAACAGCTTGATTTACAAATGTGGGAATCTGGCACATCCACAAATCTCAAAAGAAAAAGGTTTATCTTGTCATTCCTCTATATCTCACCTGAAACTCTAGACTGAGCCTGCATAATGAAATCAAGCTGTTATCTTTTCTCATGACACAAGAGAAGAATGTGAAACTAGTAAAAATAAGGACAGTTGGAAAATACTGAATGTTTAACCTCACAAAATATGTTAATGTGTGCTTTCTTGTGAAGTTTTATTTTCTTCTGTGGAACACAGAAGTGCAATATTCTCTGACTGGCAACCTTTACATTGCCTACCCAGTAGGCAAAGGACTTTGAAGTATCTTTTACACTCTCTGCTTAACAAAACATTAACTCCCTATTTGGGAAGTAATAGTACCATTAATTCACTCAGAGTTAGGAAACCCACTTGAAATCTAGCTGGGGATACTCACTAAGCAATAACTATACAACTCCCCTCCCGATTCAGCAACAGATAGGCCTCAGTCAATCACATAAATCAGCCAGACAAGAGCAATTTAGAAAGTTTTTTCCAGTGTTTCCAACATTTCAAACTTCTTGTTCAAGAACCTCACAGCTGATCAGCCCCAAAGCTGTAAACCGACCAATTCCTGAAAAACTGGGTAATATTATAGATGATATTTGCATCCATTCATTGAAGAAAATTTAATCTCACACTAGCTGAATTCAGCTCTCTAACCATTGCAACTACAAAGGGTCTCAAACGCTCCAAGATCAGCGGAAAAAGATGTCTCAATAAGGACTTGAAAACCCCCAAAATAAAACAGATCATTCATTCCTCTTACTGGCTGCCTTCATCTGATCTCAGTAAGGCTTCAAAGTGTGTAATGAACTTGGTAGTAAAATAATTTAAGTGCCTTGTATGACCTGATTATGAAACTGTCTGTTGGCAGTGTAGATGATAGCAAAGCTCACAAGAGCCCTCAGGTTTGGATCAGCTCAGAGCCTTGAACTCTAGCATGGCTGCAGACACCCTTAGAAATGAATGTGCTTCTGCCATGCTGCTCAAATTTGGGGTTCACTGTAGGGACCCGATTTTTGTGTGAGTGTCCTTTATATCCTGACAAAGATTTACAGCCACTTAGTCATCTTTCCCTACTAGCATAATCACAGAGGAGTCTTGATGAAAAAAGCTCTTCAATGTGAATGTGTCTGAAAGTAAAACATAGCCTTAATTTTAAATGATGGTACTGTTATTTTTCTCAAAATGTACTTTCATTTCCCATTTTCATGTTGATCACTCAGAACCACGAGGAAGCAGATCTAACCACACACATAACTTGCTGTTCGTGCTGCAGATGACTGAGCAAGGCTGTGAAAACCAGAGTCTGTGTGCCTTTGAGCTTTTATTTAGTTATTTGTTTATTTATTTTTAACACATGAAAGTCAGATCAAAAGCCGTCTTTTCATCACAGAGGACTCTAACCTTCAGCAGACAGTGAGAATGTTCTGTTTTGTGACTGGGCTGAATACAAGACAAACAGTTACAGCAGAAAAAAAAAATCAAAACCCACAGCTTCCCAGAACTGCTCTTTGTGGCCTTCAAATGAACTGTCATGGCCTTCATGACCAAGCATGGGAATTGTTAAGCACCCTTCTTAACTCACCCTTGGCCCCTTTCCATTTACCTCCCCAGGTGGATGTAGGGTGGCTGAACTGGCTGCAATACAGCTACAGAGACAAACTGAACTTGGATTGGGAGAAGTGATTCATATGGGCAAAAAGGGAGCCTCTCTCCAGCCTGGCCAAGGGAGGTTCAGTGTCAGGCAGAGCTGGCCTGCAGCATGACTTATGACAGCCAGAGCCAGGAGTTTGCATGTTCTCACTCTGAAACATTATGGTCTGATGAGTACACCTTCTATGTACTGTCATGAATCCAAAAAATGTATGAATTGGAAGTGACCCATTCACCCAAGCCAAATCTCAAGTTTTCCTACATGAAATCACTTATGGAGGAGAAAAAGTACACACACAAGTGGTTTGGACAGTGTCACCCATTCTACTGCTCAAACTCTCATTCTGATTACAAAATCATCACAAATCAATTTATTTGTCTAGTGTTTGCTAACTTGAAGAAAGACCACAGAGAACTTCTGACTGCAAACAAATGACGCTTGGAGCTTCCCAATACTCTTGGTTCAACAATTGCAGACTAGGAGCTGCCCAGCACACATGGCTTCTACCTATGTAACAATGCCTGCAGTGAGTCAAAGATCCAAGTAGGTCACTCCATGCTGAAAAGTTTCAAAGAGAAAGTAAAAGATTTTTTGGGAAGAGGTATTTGAACAAAAGAAACAAACTTTAAAAAACAAAAAAAAACCCATCAGCAAAAAAACCCCAAAACAAACAAACAGAAACTCCCAACAAACTAAAAAGCAAGCTCACGAGCAAGTGTACAGTGCAATAATTTCCCCAGAATATTCACACAACTTTCCTATTTTGATAGCCCAGGACTTCCTAAGATACCTGTGTCCTTGCATTTAATAACCTTTTTGTGGACCCTGTGAATCCACAGCCTGAAGCAACAAGCTCTATAACTGAAGTACATATCATGTGAAGGAGTATTTCCCTGTGCAAGTTTCAAACTTCCTGCCAAATAAGTAATTTTCACTTCTGTTTGGTACTAATTCATGGCTAATGAGAAATAGGTGCACTATGACTCTGTAGTCCCAGTCACCCCATTCTGCATTTGTGCAGATTCTGCTGTGACCTTTGTGAGACAAAGTACTCAAAAGGAAAATATGTTTTCTATGTATAGATGTTGCAATTTTTATCTCTTAAAATTACTGCGATGGAATAATTTTGATAACAAACACACAACTATAACAGTGAAATGCAGTACGGCAGCTACTGTTTTGGTGGAAGAGTAGCTCAAATTGTAGAGGTGAAGCCCCCAGTGTCCTAAGTCAGAACTTCACTGTGCTGGCTACTCTGCCAGCACCGAACAAAAATCACTTCCTCATCCCATTTAATAACATAACAAGAGGTAAGTGAATAAAGGCACATAAAAGGAAGGTGAAGAGCAGAAGACAAGCTTAGAACCAAAATGTGTCCTCTGCTGAAGTGACTGTTTTGTGATTTTCCAAGCTGGACTTGCTATCTAACTTGAAATTAACAGTTAGTTTTAAGAAAACTAAAATTTGGTGACTCCAGGCTAAAACAAACAAGCTTAAAGTTGATGCAATATTAATAATCCAATCAGACATTTGTATCTGGGGGAGGAACAGAGCTCAAGGTCTTGCAAACTACAAACAAAGAGATGAGATAGTGCTGGAAAGATTACTTTTTTTTTCTTTTTAAATACTGCATTTGTTCAAATTTTTAAACAAAAAGAACTGTCACCACTTCCTAGCATACTCTTAACTTCCATGTATGTTCCACACATCCCAGCACAACCTTCTCCCCACTGACTCTCATTTGTGCTTCAGCAGAATGCAGCAGTATTTCTTTCACATGCTGATAATTTTTGACTGATAATCATTCCCCAAGTATGGAGAAAATGTTCTTTCACTTCTATTGCCCAAAACCCTTGCTTTCATCAATGCAAAAGGACCAGTGCCAGCCAGAACTGTAAACTAAGGAGAAACAACATATCTTGAACACATTCCACAGCGTTGTCCCAAGGCAAACCTATCCTCTATTAATGCCTTGCAGCCACATTGCAGGGTGCAATTCTTTAGCAAAGGCTGGTTTTCCCCTCCTGAATATCCCAATCTTGGTTACCTGTCAGGTCCAGTGAAGCACAAAGCTACTCCCAAGCCTCCACGTGGCTCAGTTCGTGCTGCTGTTTACTCCACGGTACAGCTGTCTGGCAAGTGCAAAGGGCTGGTTTTGGACAAATGTTGACAAAAATTTGCTCATCTTATCCTATTCAGCGTTATCATCAACAGCTGGGGTGATGGAAAGGCTGTGCATTTCTTAAACTGACAAATGAGAACAGTCTGGAAAGCATAATAGCATGCTGGCAGATAGGAGCTAGAATTCAAAATTACCTTAATGCACTGAAATTAATAATGTGTGGTTTCTGTGATGCGAAGAGCAGTACTTTAGAACTTCAAGTGTAATAACCAAACTTGCAAATAAGAAATTCTTTAGAGCAAAACTTATACTGGAATTTTTAAATAGCAACTTTCTGCATGGAATCCCTCCTTTCTACCCAGCATCAGAAAGACTTTATCTGTTATATTATGTCCTGGGCACCATTCTTCAGACAGATGAAGACAATGTGGAAAGGGTTCAGAAGAGGATGGCAAGAACAACGAATGTTTGATGTAGAAAACATGGACCCTTAAGAAAGATGGATAGAATTGACCTGTATAACTTAAGAGAAGATTGTGGGTGGAAAAGTAAGAAATACCTTCCTTTCAAAAGGAAGGGCAGTAAGCAATACAACACAGGATAGGAAAAGGAGTAACTAGTTTAAATTATGGCAGGATAACACAGACATAAGAAAATTTAAAAAAAGGAAATTCTAGTATCTTTATGCATTAGAAAACAATGATGAGAGCTCATAATTTCTCCAGTCATAGCTGATTCCTCATCAAGGTAGAGAGAGACTCAATGAGTCCTCATCCTCAAACTCTCCTTGAGTACCTCCTGCTGCAGCCTCTTCTGTCCCCATTGCTGAATCCACTGTCAGTACATGCTCAAACAGAGCAGATGCTTGCATATACAGCCACCATTCCATGAAATGGCAATAACATTATAACAACCCAGGTGGTGATCACTCAATTTTTCATGTTTTGCCCTTTTTTGGTTGACAAAAATTAATTTTGGTTGACAAAGACTAATTTTTGTATGAATTGAGTAAAAGTATTTGTAGTCTGCCATATAAGGAAATGCATTACTTCTGTCTTAAAAGTAGATTATATTTGAGATGCCTCTATTAAAAGAGAGAGCTAAGCAAAATATCAAAAGCAATAATGTCAAGAAAGAACTTACAGAGGGTCATAAAATTTAACAGGCATTGGAAAGAAACCCTTTCACATATTCTAAAAAATACAATATCATCCAATGAAAGCTAAATATACACCAAATACATACGTGTGTATGCATGTATTTTATCTCAGCAACTGATAAGAATTCTCAGAAGACATTTTGCTGCAACTAGGCTATTAAGGATTAACTTTATCAGAAAAATGTTATCTATTTGTCTCAGGAAATAGCTATGTAGTTACGCTGGCTGCAGCATTATTTTTTAATTTTATTCTCACCATAATAACTGAACAGCACTTAAGACTGACTTCAAATAATAATTTGAGTAAAAAATTTGCATTATGTGTAAATGCAATAAATGGTGACCACCTCTGTCAACAGCTGGTTTTCCTAATCTTTACTGCATTAAGTATTAGGGAATATGTGGTTTAAATAACCAGAAACATATACTAGGAATGAGTGGACAGAGAAAGCTGCCTGTGACCAATTTACAACCTGGAACCTGTTTGTCCAAGCCATTTGGGAAAGATGAACAAACAAAAAATGGTTGGTCTTCGCCCCTTAGTGTTTGCTTAAGAATTAATATAAAACAACCATAAAAGAAAGAATTTTTTCAAAATCAATTTCTTATGTAAAACACAAGGGGACAACATAAGCCTTGTTCATTTAACAGATTGCATAAGCATAACAACTCTTTGTAAGGCAGCAACACAATCTAAAAAAAAAAAAGGTAAGTTGAATCATTTGCCGTACAGAAAGCCAAGTAACTTACAATTTGTACTTCTTTATTCAATGCACATAACAGTATAAAAGACTGACATAATTTGTTCTATGAACTCAAGCAGGCAGGAGCTGCTGTCTGCGTGCTGTGAATTGCAGTGGTTTGCATTAATAGGAGTCAATGGGTCTGCAGCGCTCAGAAACTGCTCAGCAGAGCATCAGTTGGGCTCGAGTTACAAACAGATCTTAAAAACTGCTTGAGTCAACACAAGTGCTGTGCCCCAGCAGAGAGTACCACCAGTGAGGCAACAGCAACAAATAGAGGTGGGAATTCCGAGTAGAGTACAGAACTCTGTCAGCCAGGAATAATTAAATGAAGTTCAGTGCTTTACCTTGTTGCCAGAAAATACACAGCCAGAAAACAGCAAACAACAAGGCAGTGAGGCACCAAAGAATCAAGCTGATACACCTGATAACCGAAGAACTCTGGAGGTGACCAACAGGACAATTACTAAATAAAGAGATCAGAAGGAGAATGTGAGCAGACTTTTTCTTATTTTTTCCTTAAGCATTAATCAGGTACATCCCAGGTTTGAATCTTCCAGTATTTTTATTCACTTTTATTCACTTTATGTTCAGTTTTTTCTTGAAATAGATTTCAAACAAGATAATTTTGCACATTTACAAAAAAGCAGCCTCTGTACTTTTGCATGAGGCCTTGATGGAATAATTTACCCTGCCTGTATATTCATCCTTGCCTACAGGGTTAGTTCTTAGGCGTGACAGCTCATTTTTGCTGAAGTGTCCACAAGAACATGAAATCTGGAGCTGGTTATGAAGACAGCTATTCAAAGTGTGGATGAACTGCATCCTGTTCCTGGTGGGAACCTACCGAGAGACATTTACTGCCTTCCAGACCAGGAAGGGGCTCCTTATTTACTTCAAGAGAAGCTATTCCGTTCTGAACAGCACAGTATTTTAGTAAAGATAACCGGCCTTTATAAAACAAAAGGAAAATATATGAAAGAAATTCGTAAGGTGATGCAATACACAAGTGCACTTGTATTACTATTACCATAATAAATAATTGAAATGTATATAAGTGTGTACATCTGATCCTGTAATCAAAATTATCCTCTCCTTCACATTGCAGACTGTGTTAATAGAAGGCAAAACATAGCAACCCTGGCAGGTAAATTACCCAGTTCCATGTGTTATTGAGAATCACCTCCCATTTAGTGTTCTATAAAAGCCATTACCTAGCAGTGATCACAGTGGCAAGGCATCTTGTTATCCATCCCTTCCTTACTGAAATAAGCACGGCTTCATGGAGCAGCTCAGGAGATTCATTCAGTCGGATGCCAAAGGTACGTGACTGGGTATATTACAGCACTTTACCAAGAGATTTGTTATTTGTCATCTTGTCCAAAAGCAGCAATACTGTACCTTTTCCAGATACAACGAAGAAGGGAGCTTCTAAAAAATATTTGTATGCTTACTTAAGAAATATAGAAAGTCTTTAGTTATTGGCCCTCTGTGTATTTAGAATAAAGCTAATACAGTTTTAGCTAGGCAACTGCTAAATAACATCTTCTAAAGAAATCTGGAAATAGAGTAAGGATTCTTTAAGGGATTAATATAGTAGTGCTAATGAAAGCAGTATTATGAGATAATCCTATAAGTTAAAAGCAAAACTTTTAATGCTTTTCTCGGGTGAAACATCATTTCTAATTACTACTATTTACTGTACTAGCTGTGCACAAGAGCTGCAATACAACTTAGTTTCATGTTTGCTTAGATTCAAAGTTACACCTCTGCTGATTAAGGTAACTAGTGTTTTTTAATGGCACTGGAGTTTTATGCAGGGACATGCTATCAGTAGCATTACCACTGTACCTGGCACAGTGCAAATAGGAGAAATAAACATTCACAGCACTATACTTGGACAAAACGATCTGACCTGCCTGTGATCTCACAGGCAGCAGATACAGACATGTTGGGAGTGTAGACATGTGGGAACTTCTCCCTCTGCTCTTTTTTTTTTTTCTGCCCGTGTGCTAGTGAGAGAGAAGCAAAACCAGAAATCTCCTCCATTCCAGCACGATGTACAAAACCACACATGGCTGAACAGATTTGCAGTGGGCTTCAACAGTCACTAGAGCCAGGAGAGAAACTTTTGAACAGTTGTGTAGCAGAAAACTGTCTGATGATAAAACGAGGTCATAGTAAATTATGTAACAATGATCAAAGTTCTTATACAGACCTTATGAGAACAACATAAATTCTTTCCCTTCAGAAACATTTTGAAATCCAGCACCATCTGGCATTTCATTATCACAGTCCAGAGACTGTGGACTAAAGAAACACCCCAGAGTACTGATGTGGTCACAATGTGGCTCATGTGGCTCTGGCATATGACTCTTACATCCCTTTGTTCCTTTGGCCAACTATAACAGCTTTGAGTAAATCAGTCTGAAAAAGGCTATATTCTTTTTCTACCACACATGCAAACTATTAAACCTAATTTTTGGTTAAAAACAGAAAGAAAGGAAGCATTTAATTGCTGTTAAACACTGATCTAAATAGTACATTTCCAGATATTAATAACTGTCTCACAAACTTTCTTTGATTTACTGTTCTTACGGACTTAATGCCAAAATAAAGCAGTGGACAGCAATCTGTAAAGGAAGCACTTTGTAAAAAGAGTGATCCAATTATGGCAAGGTACGAAAAAAGGTCTCAGGAAATTTCTCTCATTTTGGATATTTTGGGAGAGAAAATTATGTTCAAATTCATGTCCAAAAGATTATTCAGCATTAAGCATAAGAAAGTTATTGCAGCTCCAGGTATTTATTACATTCATTATTATAGCCCTTAAACTTAGATTTTAAAATTGTTTGGTTTTTTTATTTTAATATCAGTTTATAGAAAACATGGCGCAATTGAAAACTAAACCCATCCCATTTCAAAGTTATGGAATCAGATAAGAATGAACCTAAGAAAATGAGATTAGATATTCTTTTGAAGCTGCAACATTCCAAGCCTTATCTTGAAAATTTTAATAGTGAAAAGAGTGAAATTTCCTTTCATATCACTCCATATCATTCATTTTTAACATTATTTCTCGGACCATGTGTGAAGGACCAATCCTTTATTGGGTTGTTACTGTAGAAACGAGGTATTTAACTTTTCACATAAGGACACAGCAACCTATGGTTTAGACCCCTGAGGTACGTCAAAACCCAACCTTTCCCCCAGAAGTGCAACTACTCTTTTAAATTAAAGTGCTTAAACATTTTTGGGTTTCAAATACTGTGAGATTTAGTTTGTAATCAGGGCAGCACGTAAGTTTGTTAATTAAAGAGAGAATTGACAATTAAAGGGAAAATTTCCATCTGCTTTTCATTATCAGAATTATGAGGATTCCTTTTTAAAGTGACAGTTAAATGTCATTTTTTAAAAAAAATTTAACTTTGTTCCATATTCAGGAATACTGGAAAAGATACGATTGTGTTTAATAAAGAAGCTGCTGCCAGATTTGGAAGACAGAAGGAAATATCATGAGGGGTTTGCCTCATCCACTTCATTTCATGGCGTGCATAACATCATCCACACGCAGAGCAAGGCTCGCAGAGCGCTGTGGCTGCTGATAGTCGCAGGCTGCCTGGCCATTGTGGTTTGGCAGATCTGCAGCCGCCTCATCTACTACTTCAGCTGGCCAACCACAACTACAGTGGTGGTTCAGTATGTGGAAAATGTCAAATTCCCCGCCGTGACCTTCTGCAGCTTGAACAGGTAAAAATCAGGTTTGCTGATAGCTCTTGAGACACGTCTTTGTCTGAAAGCAGTCAGGTTCCACAACTTGTTTGGACAAATCACATAAACCAAGGAAAATAGGGCTATGAGGGGCATGTCTTCCACACCATCACATGATATTCTTAAATAAAGATGAAAATATGAGAAGCAAGAAAGGGAGGTTGCTTTTATAATCTTCCCCATCCTTCAGATGACATGATTTTTAAGTTTCACAACTGAAGCTGGAATAGAACTCCTCTGGTATGCATGTGTGACACTCCATGTATGAGTTTTGCTATTCAGTGTTACTAATGGACAGCCATCAGTCACATCCAAGTTAAAAATAAAAGACAAGATTAGTGAATGATTTTAAATAGAAACTTCATGCAAAGGTAAAAATCTTAGGTGAAAGAAATACTCTTTTTTTCAGAGGTGCTCAGCCTTTACAACTTCCGCTGATGTCTGGGGTTTTTGCAGGAGCAAAGCATCTGAGTTGTTTGCAAATCATGTGTCTAAGCAAGAACTTCACTACAGATTTCTACATAGCCAACAGTAGCCAACATTCACTGCAGCCACTTCAAAAATAATTTTAAAAAAATGAGGCCTGAATTTTAGAGCAAATACATAACTTAGGAGCAGTGTTAGAAATACAGAAAGTTTATTCACATTTTTATCCTCAAAAAATACTAAGTTTTCTTATTTTCTACCTTTTCCTGGCAGACAGAAGTCCAAGTCTAAAAGTCCTGGAGTCATTCTGCCTCCCTATGCCACCTTCCCATTAGCTGCACAAAGCTACCCTGGGTTATACCACACAACATGCACTGCAGACAGAAGTCCCTCTGGTTGCAGTGGGTTGGCTGCTAGAAACGTGCCTCGCTTCCTGTAACTATAGCAGCAGCAGCACGCTGTGGGGAGTCAGCTACTGAGCACAGCATTTTCCATCTAAGTAACAGTTTGCTGCCACATCCACCTGCAGTCACACTGTGCTTATCCTCCCCTCCTGTCTTTATCAACTGGGATTTTTTCACTAGCAGGACAAAGAGGCACAGCACTCTCTTTGTCTCTATTCTCAAAGTCAGTTGTGAAAAGCTGTTCCTACCAATCTTCCTTAACTGGGGCATTAAGATCTATTACACAAATATGTTACATTAATACATTTTTTAAAATAAAATAAAATGGCAATTCTAAATAACATGGCATTCTAGTTTTATTTGTGCTTATTCGCTCCTCAAACCTATAATGTCTGTAAAGCCTTACTTTACTTCAGTAAAGAACTCCAGTGCTGTAGATAAGGAAAGCACCACCAAAGCCTCATCACAATTTTGAGACTTTTCAAGTGGATTCAATGAGTAAAGATCACCTTTGATTTAAATCACTGTGCCATCAGGTCATGATGGGAAGGTACACTGTCTACACTGGGGTGTAGTGCCTTAGTAAAGCAGGTACATGAGACTACTACAGATGTGCTTACAATTCAATTTTCCAAATTAAGGAAGATATCTTTTTTCCTGAAAAGGACAGCTCTTCTCAGCTACTTTCCCACATGTAAAAGCAATTGCTCAGCTTGTCCTTGGTTCTACAAATTTGGTTGTTGGCTTATGTGAATGGTTAAACTACTCAGGGTTTTGGGTTTTAATGTTTAGTAAACAACCACACACAGCACAAATGTTTCCTATATGACTGACCAGAATAACCATGGGAAGGTGTCTATTTTCTGTTTTCAGATATGGAAGATACATTCCTAGAATCCATATTGTTTATTCATGTTGTGGAGTTCAAACTGCAACTTGGTGGGCAAGAATCACTTACAGTTTATAGGCAGACAGCAAATTGTGTCACAGTTTTGTCAAGAGTAGCCCTATAACTACAGGATCCTAAGCAATTCTTTCTCCTTCTCACTGACAGGTTTCAAGCTCATGCAGTGAGCAACCTGAAAGTAATTTTTTTTATTTGGAACATTGTATCTGCAATTCTTCAAAATTTTGCTATAGAAGATAAATATTCCCAGGAGTTAAATGATTTCCTTCTTGGGAACCAGAACTTCAGCATCAAAGACTTTACAAGGAAAAACGGGTTTTATCTGAACAGCAGCACATTGCTAGAATGTGATTTTTTTGGAAAGCCATGTTACCCACAGGTAAATATGTTTATTTTATTAAAATAGTAGCATAGAGAGGAAGGGGATATATTCCTATATTCAGCTTAAGACATCTAGCTCTTCCAGCTGCTCTCCTATGCTCCTTTATGGTCAGACAATAGAGAACAGAAGTCCTCGGGTCTCAATTCTCCTACTGACTACAGAGGCAGCCTGCTGGACTCTCTGAGCTTTAAGATGGGATTTCAGTTTAAATTGCTCTCTGCCTAATGCCACTTCTGCACAGACAGCAGCCTTTGAAAGCTGTCATACCTCCAGGCTCCAGGCTGTGTCTAACAACCTTTTCCATCAGTGATCTATAATGAAGGACAGTTTGGACAAAGTTTTTTGCATGATGGGATTCTGTAGTTTTGTTCTTGAGCTCAAGAATACAGAGAGCCAGGGTAACTATATGCAGAGTCCAAAGGAATTTTAAATACTGAAATTAAAATAGCCCATCTTTGGGAATTTGGTACAACAGCCAAAAAATTATGATTCCGTTTTTTTGTCAATTCTTCTGTAAAGCAATTCCCAACTTTAACAGAAAATGTGAACAAAGAAGTCAGGTCTATATCCTTTCAGTTTAATCTAACCTTTATGTATGCTGTAGTTTCTAAAATTAGGCAACATTAGAGAATTCTCTTAATTGGAAGACACTAGTGCTAAGAACTAAAAATAAAGCTTCAATGAGATATAGTCACATTAAATGATGAGCTGGTTTCTGGAAAAAATGCAAATATTGTACTTTCATATGTAACATGACATTTAATTTGAAACAGTCTTCACTAAGCAGCTAATGGAAAAAATTAAAAAGTTATTTTTGAATATATAATTTCTATATAATGTAACAGGTATAGAAATAACACAGCACCTCAATACATTATTCTGAGCAGCTCATATGTACTTATAAACAATGTGAAATTTCTTCTTTAAACTTCATTTCCTATAGAAAGGGCTGAAATACTTCTGAATATTTCATCAATTACCCCTTTTCTGATTGCAATATTGAGCACTTTGGAGGAAAAAATAAAACAAAATAACCCAATGACCCCAGTAGCCTGTGCCTCGCATTGTCATTATCTAAGTAAATTGCAAATGTTCTTTCATTTCACTCTTCCCTATTTTCCTTTCTTGAAGGATTTTGAACAGGTTTTCACCGAATACGGAAACTGCTTTACTTTTAATCACAATGAACTTTCAGCAAGGAGAGTGAGTTTGCCTGGAAGAGGCTTACATTTGCTTTTTGATGTCCAGCAGGTACAGCTATCCTAAGGATTATAAGCAATGAATCACATACTAACATATAAATTAGTGCAGGGGGTTTTTTTGTTTGGTTTGGGACTTTTGTTCGATGGGGTTTACACAAACCTCCAGAATATCATGCACAAAATTCAAAATCAAGATAATTTCCAAGCGAGAGAGTATTTTAAAGGAAAGACCTGAACAGAGATTTAAAAAGACAGATTTTTTACTGACTGTCGTAGCTAAGGGGGAGAGCATATATGAGAGCATATATTTTGAGTGAGGATATATGTGCACTGTTCGCTCACAATAGAACATGTCATCAGAAAAGCCATTTAATTTTATACACGCCATTCATTTTAATCAAAACCCCAGTAGGGAAGGTCACCCGGTGCCAGTTTCTAAGTAGCACCAAATTTTAATTACAGCAGCTGCAGCAGCTCAATGCCAGCCAAGACCTGGTCTTTGCACTGTAAATTGTTTCTGACATTAGAATTGTCTTTGACCAACAAAAAGCAAAAAACAGAGAATATCACTTTGTGAGAATAGGGAAGAAAACTAACAGATTGATAAATGACTTACATATTGGCTTTTGTTTTCTAGTAATTATGAGTCAGGAGTAAAAGGTTCTGAACAGAATAGTGGAAAGTTTGCTGAAATGTGATGGGTGGTTGCAAGTAAAAGAAACAAATCTCCAAGTTATAAGTAAATGTTTATCCATGACTTCTTATATTTAAAATTAGGGGACGCCAAAAGGAATAAAAGGGTTAAAAGTCTATAGCAACTGGAAGGAAACCCATAGAGGCAATGAACAAAGGAAATTCAAGTCACTTTGCTTCTATACTTCCCTGTAAATTGCCAAAAATGTTACTAAATAGTATAGCATCACAATAAATATAGCTAAAGGTTCAGATGGTAAGCAAAGCCAGAACTACTTTAAACAATTCTTTTTGTATCAGGATAAATTCACCGACGAACCTGCCCTTGGTTATACTGATGCTGGAATAACTTTTGTTATCCATTCACCCCAAGAGCTTCCACGTTTTGATGGTTTAGGTTTACTGACACCAGTGGGGATGCATGCACAAGTCGCAATCCGCCAGCTGAAGGTAAGGACTTTATCCATGGACCGGAAGTAGTGTTTTTTACTCTCCCTAATTCTCTTCTGAAGAACTGACAGTGAATTAGACATTTTGGAATGCAAAATATTTATTATGCCTTAGTGATTCCAAAAATTAACATTTCCTCCAGACAAAATTAAATTACTGCTGTTTGGGGGAGTTTATCACTGGTTTTGCTAATTTGTCTCTATCAAATCAAATATAAAGTCAGCCTTTCTTTCCTGTAACTTTACAGCATCATTGACAGATAATGATAAAAGGACACCACAGAATTTCCCTACCAACACATCCTGCTACCATTAAGGGGGTCTCACATTCCCGGTGGAATCCCAGCAGAGCAGAGTACAACTCTGCACTAAGCTGTCTGATCAGGCCCTACTTTTGCTGTGAGAGAGGAGAATTTTTAATCCCAAGAGCATGAACTGTAATTGCCTCTAATTAAATCACAGTGTTACAGCTTATGTCTTCACCAGGGTTCCTGCAGCACTTTTAAAATGTGAAAAATCAATACCTACGTTTAAAAAAGACCCCAAAAAAATTTGTATCTTTTGTTATTATTACCCTACAGTCAATTATCCAAGAATACCCATGGGGAGAGTGCAAGCCTGATATAAAACTTCAGTACCACAAGATTTATAGTACTAATGGATGTTTGCTGGAATGCAAAGCCCGGTACATACAGGACTGGTGTGGCTGTTTGCCTTTCATTCTTCCAGGTATTTCTCAGGAGTGTCATCATACCACACACTGATCGTCTTCTTGGAAGACCTCACATGTTACTGAATAGTAAAGGAGATAGAGCACATATCTGAGGGAAATCTCCAGCTGAGATTAATTAAAATTTCAAAGAAACAAGCAAGATATTGGGTCAAGCCTAGACCTAGCACCTGGGTCATTTTCTATTCTTAGGATACAGTCCAAAAAATAGAAAGAAACAATTTTGCCTCAGGAACAGGAGATAAGCCTGTAGTCTTCAACCTGACTTCCCTAAGGAGCTGGGACTAAATCCATAAGAAGGCATTATTTTCACACATAATCCAGGAAACTTACTTTGCAGGCAGGTGTTCAGCAGCCACAGCAGAAGAGCTTGCTTGAAGACAGAATATAAGAACCCTTACATGAGCCATGGAAAGAGCCTGGCAGCAATAAAGGCTCTACAAAGGGCAAAAAGCTGTATGGAGCCTTCCAATCAGCCTCAAATGTGGAGCACCACCTGCATGCTGTAATACTCCCTTAAAGTATCGAGGCTTCTTAATCACTCTAGAAGTGTAAAGCAGTAACACTGAGCTCTCACACCTTTTCAGCATTAAATGTAACAAACCTCCGCTCTTGCACTTCTTTTTTCACAACTGGTGGGCAAGAAAGCCACTAGACCACAAGAAAAGCCACAAGAAAGCCTTCACTTTCTGACCTATTGTATTTTTTAAATATACTCAAGCAAGACAGAACACTCTTACTAAAGTAGACCCATTATTGTGTAATCTCTAGCCTATTTGTTTGAGAACCCCTGGGAAAGGAGGTTGGCAGTCTTCTGCAAACTGTCATGGAAATGGAGTTGCCAAGGCAATTAAGTCTGGGTCTCCCATGCCTGGGGTGACAGCTTTATACGACTTTATGCAAGGACAGTTAGATAAAGAAGAGCAATGCCTTCTGGAACTGTGTGCTAAACTGCTACACATTATTTCCATGTGAGGAAAAAAAAATTTTAAATGGGGTGAAACTGAGGCCATTTGAAATGTGAAAATTTTGCTCTAGCTCAGCAAGAGCTTATCCCCTAGGTCTCCAAAAAACTCCTGCATGAAGTTCAAAATTTCTGCAGAAACAGATGGGATGTAATCACATATCAAATCTGCCTTGCTTTTTTTTCTCCATTTACACTAGGAAAAGCAGAAATTCCTGTCTTTAGCAAGCTAACACAAGGAGTGAGCCACAAGTTTAAAGGCAGCTCAGACTGGTACATATAATTCTGCTCCAACAGCAGCCTCCTGGCTTGGTCTGCTGTCTTCACTCTGCACCCCTCCTGGTGCTGGCAACTGCACTGTGCCCAACTGAATTGATTTCTCACTCATGTAATCATTAACATGAAGTGGTCAGCAGGCTTTGATGACATTACATTTCAGTTTGCTACAAACAGAGCTAAAGTGTAGATGGTTAATTGAGGCTTCTAAAGATTTTTATTTATTTTTAGGAAATGGAACAGAATGTGACTTGCTGAAATTTTACAAATGTGTTTATCCAGCAGTCTGTAAGTAATAACTTCATATTCATGTTTTCTAAGCCAATTCCAAATAGTAGACAATATCTACCAATTAAACCAAAATATTGAAAGTAATCTGAAATGGAGTACATCCCAGTTCATTTAATATTCTGAACACAGAGAGCAGACAGCGCATGTCTGGCATTTTTATATGCCCATAAAAAAACAAACCACACCAAAAACTACTCAAAAAATAAGTGTTTGTATATACATATATATAAACTAATAGAAGAATCCATTTTATCAATCAGAAATTGTTTAAAATGGAAGAACATACAACTAATCTGTTTTCAATCAACAAGCCCCTGGCTAGCATTTTCACATCTTCATGGTATCCTTCTAGGTAACAATGTTGTACTCTTTGTGCAAGAAGAGTAAACAGCACAGTAACAGCAGGTTTGTTAACTGGTAAAAAACATAAATCACTGAACTTAAGGTTTTATCTTTTTAAAAGTAAATTATAAATTTTGAAAGCACTCCAAATGCAATTCTTTTCCATAAACAAATACTCTGCACACAGTGAGTATGAAATTTGTAAGTCACTACAAGAGTGGAAAATACTTAAAATGGTCATCTGAGAAGTAACTTCAGAAAGCTTTCTTTTTTAATTGCTTTGGTTTCCATTGTGCAATGTGACTGAATGATTAGCAGACTCAGAGGGGGACTGTTTTGATAAAGCACGTGCAATATTTAGACCAGATCTACTACAGTGAACATTTACTTTTTTTTCTCCTGTAGCTATTTTGAAATGGATTCCCCTAAGTTCACATTCTTATATAACCATCACCTTTAAAAGCCTGTCATGAGGGAAGATGTGTATTATTTCAATAGGTATTCAGTGATTTAATTTCAATGAAACCATAGAGCAATAAGCAAAAATGACCCCACATTTCTCTGAAGGATGGACAGGATTCAGAGCTGGATCCCAGAAGGTTTGTAGATATGTGGTCCCCAGCATCTCATGTTAGGGGCTGACTCTCCTTTGACAGTGTAGGAGAGGTAAGAGATCTGATAACAAAATCTCAATTAACAGCAGCACACTAATCCAGTATCTGCAGGACCTACTAAGAGCATTCTCTTAGGAGTTCTAAAGGCTGCCTCTCCAGAACAAAATCCTCAAGCCCAGCATCCCTGGAGAATATTTCAAACCATCAACTAACAGGCTATCTCCTCCTCTGTGCTTTGCACAAGCGAGAAGCCCACAAGCAGAGTGAACAGACACAACCTCTGCCATGCCACAAACAGGACAAATAGAGCATCACATGCAGGATATTACGGTACTCATCTCACAGTGATGGCTTATGATTGAGGAAACATTTATACCTCTCAATTTTTCCATCCACATTGTTTTTCTCTAGCTTTCCCAGATTTCTGTAATGACTGTTTAGTGTAAAAATCTGTAGTTCCTTGCTAGACGGATGCTCCCCACTTTCATGAGCACCAGACCTGCTGAATGTTTTAACTTCAATTGGTTTAAGAGCCAAAGTTTCCCTAAGCCTCCTTAGCTGTCTTGAGTCCAATTATCAAATGGCAAGCAGGGGTTAACGTAAAGTGAACTTAGCTTACCGAGATTTTTATAGTTATCAGATGGTGGCAAACTACAATTGGAATTGCTCTGGAAGCTTTTTTTGTGTACTGATATGAGCTGGGAAGGCACTAAGGCATCAAGACCAAGGATATACACCTAAGAATTTAATTAGAAAGGTAGCACAGAACATGCAAAGTTTTCTGTTGTCTTTTTGTTTAAGTATGGGTGAGAAATAATGAGCATACAAAGCCCCAGTGAAGGCAGAAGGACTTAGAGGTGCTGTATTTCTTTGGAAAAAGTGAGAAAAATATCTCCACCCTCATTTTTGTGCACCAGTTTCCAAATGACAGTTACAAATACTTATTTGATCCTTCAAAACTCATAAGCATCCACTTTTCTTGGAATAATTAATCCAGATATTTATCAAAGATAGTTAAAAGTAACTTAGGAAATACATTTTTTTAAGTTTTTAAACTGTGTGGTTTTTTAGAAGTATTATATAAATTATTTCTTCTGAAATTTCAGCTGATATAGAGATAAAAGGATTATGTACAGTAGGAACACATAATTCCACTTGTCCTGCCCCATGTGAAGAAACAGATTATCCTACCACTGTCACCTACTCAAACCTTGGAGGAGAAAAAGCCATAAAATATTTTTCTACAAAACTGAAGAGAAGCCCAGAGTACATCAGGTAATCTTGCTTAACACCTTGTCTAACAAAAGAATTATCAATTCCGTTTAACCATGCTAGCAGAGCATACGATGAAAATATGACCTTAAAAAGATATTTTATATGTGGTATTATTATCATTGTCTGTGACATAACAATCTCTTGGACAAAACTGGTTAAGATTTATACAAATTCATTTCTATATTGATGTATGTATGTATGTAATATACACATAGATACATATATATATGTGTATAATATCCTCAGATACACCTAAGACTGGATAACAAAGAATAGACAGTGCAATTAGAAAGTAACATTCCCAATTACCTTCTTGGTCGCTAATCTCTTATAACAAAGTTTTTTGATCACTGTTTCAATTAGGAATAAAAAAAAGCAGGGTTATCAAATCTATTCACAATCAATTTAGTAGAGAAGACAAAACTTCACACTTCCACAAATTAAGACAATGAAAAAACACAAATATATGATGTATAAAGTTTCTCTCCTATTCCCAAAGGAAGTTTTTTAAGTACTGAAGACCTTGGTTTTACTGTAGCAGCTATGCCACAGATTTAATAATATTTTCTATTGTGACTAGAATTCCCTAACACTATTTACATTATAAAAGTTATTTAGAAAATCTTTGGTACCACATTCTCATGAGGTAGCAGAAGAGTGAAAAGGGATGGTTGTGTGTGATTGAAAGCACTACACAGAAAAAGGAGGTAGTTCTCCCCCCAACAGAAGATACCTTCCAGTGTGAAAACATCTGGACAGTACTGACTACACCTTTTATGCAGGAAAAGGTGACAGAACTTACATCATGTTCTGAGCTGTGTTGCTCAGTATGCAGACTGCATTGACCTAATCTGCACACTCTTAAATTCAGAGATGCCGTGTGTCCTTATGCTTTAATAGATCATATGTGCCTTATGTATATGTTATAATGAATCGATGCCAGACTTCCTAGCAAACACAAGCATTACACACAAAAATATTGAATTATTTCCAGATTTTTTTCTGCTAGAAAGATATGACATACTTGTCAAAGGAAATTTAATACAGTTTCATACACTGAAAGCAGCTTTTTCTCATAGCCAGAGATGTCAGCAGTACAAATAAGTATTAAGGATGGCGCTACACAAACTCATAGTATAGACAATATCAAGGTATATTTATAAACAACTGTAGAAAACTTGGTTCATGAACTATCTATGAGTTTCATTATCTCAGTGACTTTGGTTTTTTCACTTTTGAAGCCATCAGTCTGCAAACGCTCGCACAGGTTTATACACGTACAAGAACTATACAAATCATGGAATGGTTGGGCTGGATGGGACTTTAATGGTTAACTAGTCCAACTCCCCTGCAATGAGCAGGGACATCATCATCTACATCAGGCTGCTCAGAGCTCAGTCCAATCTGACCTTGAATGTTTCCAGGCATGGGTCATTCACCATTTCTCAGGGCAACCTGCTCCAGTGTTTCACCACCCTTGTTGTAAAAAATGCCTTCCTTATACCGTCTGAATCCACCCTCTCTTTAGTTTACAACAATTACCTCTTGTTCTATATCCACAGGCCCTATTAAAATGTCTGCTCCAAATGAACATTATGAAAATTAAACCTGTTGTTGCATGTAAATGATATTAATCCCTCGAGGACATTTTATCTTTGCTGATTATTTTATTGTCTGTAAACATCATGCACAACTCAGTAATTATTCAATTAAGCAAGGGAACACACAGCACATTCCCTTGTCACCAGGCCTTAACCAATAGGAATCCTGCCAACACATTAATGAGTACACATTTCAAACTATAAAACATAAAGGTGTATTTATTTCTGAAGATATAAGGAGGAAAAAGTTAAATATTTATTGGATAGTTCTGCTAGCAAATCCATTACAAGGGCAGGAGCCTTACTAACAGAATCCAGGAGAGTAAGATTATTTTATACATTAGCACTACCTGAGTTTTTGAATTATCACCCAAAGAGCTAGAAGGGGTGATTTTGTAGAGAAAATATTTTATTTTCATGAATATTGTTAATGGGCTCATCATTGCTGTCAAACCAAAAACTTGTAGCTGCTAACACTTCTGAAGAATCATAGAAAGCCTTGAGTTGGAAGGGACCT